>JAODAL010031649.1:0-48133 GCA_025379985.1 Phyllomedusa bahiana
TGCTGTGATCGGAGTGCGGCCCCTCTCCTCACACGCTGAGCCGCACGGGCCCCTGCGCAGGCTGACCTGATTATGAAACAAGAGGGCCTGCTTGCCGCGGGCCCCCCTGTTTCACCGGCCCCGGTACATCAGTACCCCCTGTATGTACTGGCTGTACGGCGGCCCTGGGCATAGCACAGTAGCATATCCTAACCTACACTATGGCTTCCGAAAACAAAGATATATTTGTTACAATAGAACCATATCGGTAATGAATATCACTATTTGGCATCTCTTTAAAGCGATGTTGCAAAAGTTTAAAATGCTAGTTAGTGATTTAGGATTGATAGAAAAAAAAAGCAAAAAACTTTTTACCCCTTTCCACTACAGCTTACTCTTATGTCATGTTGTTGTTTCTTTCAGCCTTCCAAAAGCCATTACCTTTTTCTATTTGCTTGTGTATATAGTAATGTGAGGGCTTGATTTTTGTGAGACAAACTGTACTTTTTAATGATGCTATTAACCTTGACCCTACCATATAATGTACTGGGAAGCCCAAAAAATTCTAAGTGGGGTGGAATGTGAATTGGGCCATTTTTTGCGGGGTGGGGTTCATATTTATATTTTTACGGTTCACTATATATGACATGCTGTTTGTATTCTTCAGGCTGGTACAATTCCAAATGTGTAGAGTTTCCAATATGCTTTTTTTTTTTTTTTTTAAAGTACCACTATTTTCTATGACAAATAATTTATTAAAATTTTCCACTTATAAACCTGAGTGATGGCTTGCTTCATGAGTGCCATAGGTTGGGCTGTAGGTTTTATTGGCACCAATTTTTATTTATCACTTTTTATTGCATTTTTTTGGGACATGAAATCACCCCAAAAAATTTTCTTCTACCGTGTTTTAGTGTATACTATAGCTACAGACTTATACAGATGTAGCTATACCAATTGTGTAAGTTTGTAACCATTCTATAGGTAAAATAACAAATGGAAGTTGGAGGTTTAATATTTATTTTAAAACTTTTGTTTAACTTGTGCTTGTAGACCCCTTAGGCATGTCCACACGGCACGGGTTTTCGGTCGGTTTGCAGTTTTTCAGACCGCCTGAAAAACCGGCCGAAAATGAGCATAATTGTGCTCTATGGAAAACCCGTGCAGCAGTCCCCACTGCACGGGTTTTCCGCCCGGCAGTTTTGTCACCGGCGGACCGGTGACAAAACATTGAACATGCACAATCTTCCGTCCGGTTTCCGGACGGAAGATGTGCATTTCAATGGGAGGGGGGAGGGCTGTTCTCCGCTCATCGCGGAGAAAAGCAGTCCCCCCCCCCCCCGCGAGGCCGTGGGGACGGCCGCAAAACAGGACAAATACCGGCCGGCAAACCGGCCGGTATTTGTCCTGTGCCGTGTGAACGGCCCCTTAGGCTACTTAACCACTACAGCTTAGGCTACTTAACCACTAGGGGGCACAATCACCTGCACACTGACTTACTTGCATTATATACAAAATGCAGAAGGATGTACAAATATGGTGCTTCTATTATATCCTGTCTATTTGAGAATTTTAATAGGATTAGTAACACTTGGCTTCTGGCTGTGATTGCAACTGCCGGCACCCTGCATTCATTTCGACGCTGTGGCGTCCAAAAGGTGTCTGTTGTAATGAACAGTTGGCACCTGACGCATATGGAGCGGGCTCAGCGAGTGAGCCTTCTCTGTAGCTACTTACCAACATTATGACCTATCTTTACATCAAATGTCAGTAAGGGGTTAGACCCACTTGTTTCAATGCCGCTGCTAGTCCTGGTGCACCCGCCAATTACATCATGATCGGTGCTCACATGATGCTGCAGCCAATCACAGGCCTCAATGGTCACAAGCCATGTTCAGCAAGAGACCGCTGCAGCTTGTGAATAGCTGCAGAGTCACACGAAGAGTGAATAACACGTCAATGGCCAGGATCACAGGGCAGGTTTAACCCCTTAACGACACTGGACGTAAACTTACGGCAGCGCAATCCTGCTACATAGGCGGCAGGTGCTGGCTGCTAATTGCAGCCGACACCCGCCATTAACAGCACGGAATGAAGCCAGCTCCAATCCGTGCATTTTAACCCCTAAGACGCAACGGCAATCTTGGATTCTAAATGAATAAGAAACAGTGATGCATACCGTTCCTCACTGCGATCAGATTACGTGGCGTCCTTGTGAACAGGGCTGTGGAGTCGATAAGCCAAAGCTCCGAATCCAACTATAACTCAATTTACCAAACTCTAACTCCCACTCCCTCGTACATGGCGCATGCTTATCCCCTTAACGCCGAGGCCTACTTTTTTTTTTTTTTAAACGTTAGTTTTTCCCTCACCTTTCCAGAGCCATAACTTTTTTTTATTTTTCCACCTACATAGACATATGTGGGCTTTTAATTTGCTGGACAAGATTTACTTTCTAATGGTGTCATTCATTGTACCATAGAATATACTGGGAAACCACACCACCAAAGAAAATTGTGTTTTTCTAAAATATAACTTTTAATAAATACATCTAAAATTCCTTAACAAGACGAGATGCGCACATCTAAACAATCCAAACAATGAATCAATACAATGTAAAGATATCCACTGGGACCTAGGTGAGGCAAAAGGCTACAATATACCTATTAAGCCTATCCTATTCTGCTCCAAAATACGGAGTAGTCGCCCCAAAAAGGGCGCCCCCATCTGGAACCTAGTCCCTAGCATACACTATCCCTATAACAAATGTCCCAACATGTTTCGGTGTCCCTCTCTCACCTCCTCAGGGGACTAATAAGGGAAAAAGACTTCTTTCACAAACCCAATGAGGGCTAATCAAAATACTTTAAAGATAGTGTATAATAAATACAAATACACATAGAACGATACCACAGGGACCAAATGGTACCATGCAGCACCGAAAAATTAGTGGACAAAGTGTAGCTCCTATACACAGATGCTATAAAAAAGCACACTGCCCTCACAGTGAAAAATGTAGGATAACCCTTGGCTCAATTACCATCGGCCATAGTCAAAGGGAAACATTTATCAGTATGAGCCACTACTTAAAAGTCATCACTCTGGGCACAGCCCTTCAAACCTGGTATCCCATAATAAGGATCTCCCGGTATACTGTCGGCACGATCTTCCGACCGATGGACGCAATAATGACGCGTTCCTCCTATGTGGAGCTCGTCCCTCCTGTATGGAGCTCGTCCTTGATGCCGCTGGTCGCCGTGGTGAGGCGCATCTCGTCTTGTTAAGGAATTTTAGATGTATTTATTAAACGTTATATTTTAGAAAAACACAATTTTCTTTGGTGGTGTGGTATATATATGTTGCGTATACTGGGAAACCGCAAAAAAAATTCTAAGTGGGGCAAAATGTGAAAAAAAGACGTACTTGTGCCATGTTTGTGGGAGTTTTGTTTATACGGCGTTCAATCTTCGAAAAAAATTATGTGTTAGTTGTATTCTAAAGGTTGATGCGCATCCAGTAATACCAAACATGTACGATTTCCATTGTGTTTTGGAACCATGAAAAAATTCCAAACATTCTCTATTTCTGAAATTTGCACGGCCGCGCCATTTTCTGCGACCAATAACTTTTTGGTACTAACACCTACGGACTTGAGTCAGCATGCATTTTTTGCATGCTGAAGTGTACTTTTTATTGTTACCAGTTTGGAATACATGCAACTTTTTTTATTACATTTTTCCAATTTTTAGGGGACATGAAATGATAAAAAATCCCGCAATTTTGGCTTTTGGAATTTTATTTCTTTTACGGTGTACAGCGTATGGGATAAATTATGTTATATTGTAATAGATTGACTTTTTCAGATGCAGCGATGTGTGTAACTTTTGTATTATTTTATTTGTAAAATGGTAAAAGGGGGGTGATTTGAACTTTATATTTTTTTTACACTTTAAAACATTTTTTTTTTTTACTCTAACTTTCAGTCCGCCTACGGTACTACACCACTAGGGGGCGCAATAATTTTTATAGCCTAATGCATTGTCCTGTAACTGCATTGTTACTGTTTTGCTACTGAAAAAACAAAATGTTAATTTTTATTACTTTGTTAGTATTTGGTAAATCCACCTTTGGCTTTCAACACTGCCTGAATCCTTCTGGGCTTTGGATCAGAATCAAGCTTGTGTCAACCAAAATCTGATCCCAGGTCTCTTCTACGCGTTCCCAAGTTCCCAATGTGCACACCGGTCGATTTACTTGGGTACAAATACAGCTTTTCCTTCAACTCTACCCACACATGTTCGATCGGATTGAGGTCTGGGGACTGTGGAGGCCAATACAGCAACTCTACTTCATTATATTGAACCATTCCTTCTCCAATCTTGACATATGCTTTGGGTCTTTGTCCTGCTGGAACACTATGTCGTTCTTTTCATACCCAACGTACTTGAGTGTACAAAGTAACTCATCTTGTAGGATACTCAGATATAGATCAGCAGTGAGATCCACATCGATCCTCGTCGAGTATGCAACATCTGTGGCATCCCCATATCATCAGGCTTCTTCTTGTGATGAGCCGACTTGTTGACTCTGATATTTCCCCTGGACGTCATTTCTTGGCTTCTGAATGGATGGATGGACTTCATTTCATATTCTTCCAGCTGTCACGGCCTCACACGATGCAGTTTGTCAATTTTCTTGGCCGAGAGACCACTCTCGATGAGCTGGATGATGCTACTTTGCTTTTCTTGGGCAATCTTTTTCATGGCTGCTCGAACCAGTGACCTTTCGCTTCGGAATCAACCTAATAACACACTGAGCTATTAGGGTATGTGAGAACAGGTTGTAATTTGTAGTTTACAAGAAGAAAAAGATTTCCTACCACCAGGAGCAAAACAGTAACAATGCAGTTACATGACAAGGATCTTTAAAACTAAGCAGATGCTAAATAGTTGCAGGTCAAAGTTATGTATGAGCCAAGATGATTGTCTATAAAATGATGGGAGTCTCACGTTGAAAGCTGTAGTGGATGGTGAGATATGGAGCCTGAAAGTCAAAAGTTCAAAGCATTGTTACCCTTTTGCTTGTTGGTGTAAAATATATTTATTGGATACAACTTTAGAACACATAAAACTTTAATAAATTGTAAATATGCAAAACGCTGCGGTAAGTGGGAAAAAAAAGTCCTGAATAACATTTGTTCATTATTTCCAGGCTAGAGAATGGCCTCTCTACACTAACTTGGGTTGGTGACAAAGCGGTGACCACAGGGGCAACATCTCTAACAATGTCAGGGTATAAAGGAATTGCTCAGGCACAGTCAATTCTGATGAATGGTTGAACTCTTCTACTTCTTTGAAAGCAAGTGAAAAAATTTTCTGAAATATGGTCAATTTGTTTGCTATGGGAGCGGAATCTTCTCCCCTGCGGTAACGATTTGCCTGCTCCATGTCATCCAAATACTTTTCCAAATTAAACTCATCAGATGAGCATGAAGATATGGTAGCACTGGCAAGACCCAATTCCTCTTGGCACTGCACTGAACTGTACCAGTTTATTACATATTTTGGGAGTAGGAGTTGGTCCATTTTATAACAACTCCAACTTCACTAAAAACGGACACCGACTCCACAGCTCTTATTGTTAAGGCTTCCACCGCTGTCATGTTTCTCATTTTACTACTTCCTGTCCCAGACCGGAAGTAGTAAAACCACCATCTTTGTAAACCCTTAAGTATTGTTTATACAATACAAAAGTGTGTACACATGATCGTGCCCTCTAGTGGTCAAGCACCCTAGGAGGATGCAAAGTACAAGTAAAAAAAAAAAGTAAAAGTGTAATATAAATATATATATATACACACATATATATACACATACATACATATATACATACACACACATATATATACACATACATATATATATACACACACACATATGTGTATGTATATTAAAAGTTCGTATCACCCCCATTTTGCCATTTTACAAATAAAATAAATAAAAAAGTTAACACACATTTGGTATCTGTGTCTGAAAAAGTCAGATCTATTAAAATATAACATAATTTATCCTTGTACACTAAGAAACAATCAGTAGGAAGATAAAAAAATTCCAAATGCCAAAATGGTACCAATAAAAAGTACACTTCAGCCTGCAAAAAGTGCACATTATTGGTTGCAGTGGTGCTGAGGTACAAATTCCATAGTACAAGTATGTTTTTTCACATTATTGACCCACTTAGAATTTTTTTGCAGTTTCCCAGTATATTTTTTGGTACGTTGAATGAAATCATTAGAAAATACATCTTGTCCCGCAAAATAAAAGCCCTCATATGTCTATGCAGATGGAAAAAATAAAACGTTATGGCTCTTGGAAGACGAGGAGAAAAAAACTAACGTGTCACCCAAAAAAATCTCTTGGTCCTTAACAGTTTAAAGTGCAAGTTTTGCTTTTTTCTACTTCCTATCATCCTAGAGCATCTAATAAGCATTATAACCCCTTACCCATAATGGACAAATGGCCAAGTTGGTAAGGAGCTATAGAGCGGATGCTGGCTAATTATTACTGTGGACATCCAGCTCCAATTGCTACTGTTTAACCATTTAGACACCGCAGCGATCACAGCAACGACTAAATGAATTTGGAACTGTGCTGATCATTGTTCCTTCCTCTGATCCCGCCCAGCAACGAGACTGCAGCATGCCGATTGGTTACCATTGGATAATGAAGGCTACCACAGTCAGCATGTAAACTTTTTTGCCCCGAACAGGAAGCAATAGGACCGCCATCTTGGTAAACCTCTCTGCATTTTTTCTGTAATGCAGAAAAGTGTACAGGTGATCGAGCCCCTAGATGTCAAGTACCCGGAGGTCACCAAATGTATAAAAAGTTTTAAAACTATAAAAGGTATGTTCACACGGCTTATTTTGGGGTGCATTTCGCCGTGTACTGCGCTTAATACGCTGGGAAATGCACCCCATAATTATGGTAATCCATAGCTCTCAGGCAATGTTCAAACGGCTTATTTGCGGGGCGTAAATACGCCCTGCAATGGCACCGTGTGGACGGGGGCGGGACGGGAGAGGGGGCGGGAGGCCGGCACCTCGCCGGCCCATAGACTATTATTGCTAGCGGCGCGTATACGCCGCTAGAAAATGACATGTCACTTATCTCCCTGAGAAGGGCAGAAAATAAACTATTGGAGTCTATGGCTGTGTCTCCACTGCACAGAAAAATGTCTTTTTTCAGTTTTTTTTTTTACAATGCTCTGTATGTCTACAAAAAAAGTGCCCAAAAAAAGCGCCAAAAATCGCAAACCACGGCAAAAAAACTCTTTTTTCAGCTGCTTTTGGACAAAAAACCTGTTTTATGAACTTTTTAGTATGTGGTTTTCTGGTAGTTTATTGTCTACTGCCATGTAGACATAGCCTTAGGGCATCACACGGCTTATTTTGATGCTGCAATTGACATGCAATTCTTTTAAAGACGGACCAGACAGGCTTGATGCAAATAAGCAGCGACGATCTCTCATGTGGACGCCGCTGGGTGTCTGTCATTGCGGGCAGTGATAAACTCACTGCTAATTGTACAGAATGTAAATGAGCTCTCAGCTAGTGAATTGCAAGGAGGAGGGATCAGGAGGGATTAGACCCACACTGGATATCAGTGTAAATAAAAACACAAGATAAGGGACACTGTGAGAACAAGGCAGCTTTGCTAATGACATCCAATTGCAAAGTTGCTTGTTTTCACTGTCCCCTTATTCTGAAGACCAAATAATGAAAAGATAACACCCCTTTAACTACTTTTCAGGTGTTCGGCTTAAGGGGTTAAACCTCTTCTGAAGAAGCGTGTTTCAGGTGAGGTTTTGGGAGCGGAAACGCTCAGAAATCCTTGTTAAAAGGTCAAAACCTCGTCAAAATAAGCCGTGTGAACATACCCTAAGGAATATTGAAACCTGTATAATTGGTATTGCTGGGTTTGTATCATGCTATGATTAAGGGTCCATGTGACCTGAAACGCATCAGTCTTTTGCTATGGGTCTCTGATGTTTTATCCATAGTTGCCAACTTTTGAAAATGAAAAAGCAGGAGATTGTAGACGGCGGCGCGCGTAGCGTGCCGCTGTAAAAATTTGCATGGAAACGCCCATCTTTTCGGTATGCCCCGCCCTTCAAAAAGCCACACCCACTCGACCTAACTGCATAACGGCTTTGGAAGAAAGCCAGGTAGATGCCCTTATAGCCAGGTAGTAAACCCCCCATAAGCAGGTAGTTGCCCCTTACAGTCAGGTATATGCCCCCTTGTAGCCAAGTAGATGCCCCTCTGTAGCCAGGTAGGTGCCCCAATTGTTTGCCATGTAGTGCCCCCTCTTTTTGCCAGTAGAGGTCCCCTCTTTGCCAGTAGATGCCCCAATGTTGCCAGGTAGATGTCCCCTCTGTTGCCAGGTAGATGTCCCCCATATAGCTAATAAAAATAAAATAAAAAAATCCACTTACCTCACCGGGGCTCCTGCAGCACGGCCCTCCGACGATCTCCTCAGCGGCGCAGGGGCCGCTGACCTGTATGTGCGCCCCACACACACCGGCGCCGGACATACAGGGGGAGAGAGAGCGATCCCTCCTGCCTCCTCCCTGCACAGCGAGACTCCGGGCGGGTGAAGCGGGCGGGAGTTCCGCTTCACCCAACTGTAGAGCGGCCCGGCGGCGCCAGAGTTGCGCACAAGCGCTACTCTGTTCGCCGCGGCCATTTAAAGAGCCCCCGCCGCCTGCTGGCGGCGGGCGGAATGCCAACACCCCCGGGAGGGGACCCCAAATAGCGGGACCCCCCCCCCCAAAAACGGGAGAGTTGGCATGTATGGTTTTATCTCCTAAAGTAAATAAACAATTGAGGGCTATTGAAGAAAGCTTTACATCACTCATTCCTCTTATCTTCAATTGCTTGCCTCAACGAGTCCAGGCGTCTTCTGGTCTGGTAAGCTGCTGTATACATTGAACTATATTTGCTGGGTTTGTATCAACCTGCAGAATACATAAAAACAAACTCCCACAAACACTATTGAAATGTACATCTTGTCCCGCAAAAAAAAATCCCTCATGCATTTTATGTTGATGGAAAAATAAAAAAGTTATGGCTTTTGGTAAGCAGGGAGGAAAACTATTACAAGCCAAAAAATGATGACCAGCTGTCAGGAAGGGGTTAAAGGAAGCCATACGTGCCGTGTCGCTAGCCTTACTGACTCTCCCTTTTTCTTGTCACCTGCTCTGCTCTAGTTTCCTACCACAAACTGCAGCGGGCTGTATAGTATGAGCCCTGTAATCTATATGACATCGGTCCAGGTGACTTGTAGCAGCGCCTCCTGCCGCCTCACTCAAGCTGACCGGCGGCAGGAGGAGTCACACAACCTTGCTGCTCACTGTGGAAGCTCAGCCAATGGCTGACACCAAAAAGGCGGGCCGAAGAACAGGGAAGTGAGTACGGGACGAGGCACCGTTACCGGGGAGTACTGGTTACAGGACAGGCCCCTCGGGGCAGATAACGGGCGGGTAGACTAGCACGAGCTGTGGAAGGTACGCTACGAGTCCCGCGCAGCGCCGTTCACGCGTGGTTGTGAGGCCCAGCGTGACAGGAAGTGGCGGGAAAGCAGAGGCTCCTCATCCTGTAAAGTTCTGCAGCAGCTGGGCCAATGTGCATGACTTATAAGAAACAGTGCAGCTTCTGCACAACCTCTTAGGGCATGAGGAGCTTCCTGTACAATAGCTGCCCAGCAGCTAAAATAAACCTCTTAGAAGAAGCCATAAAAGTGTGCTGTATTCTGTCACAAACAGTGATGCCTCATGACAGGGCAGTGGAGTGTATAGGAATATTGAGGCAAAGTCAGTGGAACTTTAAACCCTTTCTACTGCCTCAGTTTTTTACAATCATGTAAACTTTTCTGTCCTCGCTTTCCAAGAGCCGTAACTTTTAAAAAATTTTTTTCGTTATGTGTATGTTCACATGGTGTCTTTGTGTGCGTAATAGCGTGTGCATTTTGCAGCGTATTGCGCTTAATACACGGCGAAATGTGTGCTGCAATTACGGTAATTCATAGATCTCATAGAGAGCTATGGATTGTGCGTTGTCCCCCCACACGTACAATACGATCTTAATGTACATGGGGGGGGAGAATTGACGTTTCAATTGTTACCAGCGATTACGCGGTGCTGCCAATGCATGTTTATGGGGTCGGCGCCTGGCTGCCCCCACTATGCTTTGGAATTATGCGCTGATCAGCTCGTGGTTCCAAAACACCCGGCGTATTGCGGCGTGCACTATACACGCCGCAATAAGCGTTGTGAACGTAGCCAGATAAGTTTTATGTGGGACAAGTTGTAGTTTTGGTGCCAGTTGATGTAAAGATTATCACTTAGGTTATGTTCACACAGTGTTTTTGGGTCTTATTTAAGCACGTTTAGGGGCCGTTCACACGACTTATTTCGCCGCGGATTGGAGCCTTACTCGCGCGCCGGATTTACGCTGCAGTACGGCTCCAATCCGTCGCAGTAATTACGGTAATCCACAGTTCTCATAGAGAACAGTGGATTCCATCGCTCCTGCCCGCTCGGCGAATCCGCCGGGCGGGGAGAAAGTCACCTGCACATTATCCAGGCGCAATACGCGCCGTGGATAATGCAAGTCTATGGGGCCGGCGGGCCGCGCCCCTGCTCCGCCCCTTATTCAAGCCGGAATTGCGAGCGCAATCCGGCTCGCAATTACGGCTTGAATAAGCCGGGTGAACACGGCCTTAGGCCTCGTTCACACGGCTTATTTCGGACGGATTTGCCGACGGATTGACGATCGTCAATCCGCGGCAAATCGCTTCCAAATAGTCTACAGCCTATTTTCTATTGATTAATAGAAATACGGCTCGTGTTCACGACAGCAAAATTCCGTTCCGGATTGCCGCCGGCGGATTGACGACCGCTATCCGGACGGAAAAACAATTCACATGTCAATTATTTCCGGACGGATTCACCACCTAAAATTGATTGTAATGGTTGAACCCATGGGGAAATCAGTTAAAAATACGTGCCACACTTAGTGACACTTATTTGCAACTATTTTAACTGATTTCAGAACGTATTTACATCGGAAATCCGTTGTAAATACGTTCTGAAATAAGCCGTGTGAACGAGGCCATAATGTACTGGAAAACGGACCAAAATCAGCCTCAGACCAGCTTCAAATTGAATAGAATGTTAAATACGCCTTATCATTCACATGACGTGTAATTGAGAGATGGTTTTTGGACGCAGTTACGGCCGCATAAACAAGTGATGTCATTTCTTGAGGTGTTTTTCGCTTGTAAAATCCCCATAGGAAACAATAGGGAGAGGATTTTTCAAAGTAAGCTTCGAAATATGCCTCTGATCAGGTGGTTTTCGAAGCAGATTTGGAAACTGAATTTGAAGCGTAAATTTACACTTCAAATAACGCAGTGTGAACATACCCTTAGGGTATAGCGTTGCATGCCGCTGGGTGTTTGAAAGTAGTTGTTGGGCAGCGCGTACTTTCAGCAGTGCTCCGACTGATCTTTCTCTGGCGAGTAAGTGCCGTAAACAAGTACCATGTCACTTTCTCTCAACGCTCAGTACGCGCTGGAGAATACGTCTGAAGTCATCTCTGATTTTACCGTATTTGCAGAGCGTACTTCAGGCATATTGTAGCGTTATTACACTCTGCAAATATGCTACGTGAATATACCCTTAGGCTATATTCACACGGCTTAACTGCGGGACGTACTTACGTCCCGCAATTACGCCGTGTTGGCGGGAGCGGGGGGCCGGCACTTCGCCGGCCCATAGACATTCATTACCAGCGGCGCGTATACGCCGCTGGTAATTCACATGTCACTTACCTCCCCATCCGACGGATTTGCTGAGCAGGGAGAGGAGCCGTAATCCATAGTTCTCTATGAGAACTGTGGATTACCGTAATGACTGGGACGTTTTCAGCCCGTAATTTGCGCACTTCGGCGCATAATTACGGACCGAAATATGGCCAATTTTAAGCCGTGTGAACATGGCCTTAGGCCGTGTTCACACGGCTTATTCCCGACGGATTTGTGCGCCGTATTGAGCTCACAAATCCACCGTGATAAGGGGCGGGGCCGGAGCGCGGCGGGGCGCCGCTTCCGGCCCCATAGACAATGCATTGTTTAGGCGCGTCCGCGCCGTAAATAATGTGCATGTCACTTTCTCCCCCCGCGGCGGATTTCGCCGAGCGGGGAGGAGCGACGGATCCACTGTTCTCAATGAGAGCAGTGGATTTACCGTAATTGCTGCCGCGGATGGCGCCGTACTGAAGCGCAAATCCGGCGTGCAGTACGGCGCCAATACGCGGCAGAATAAGCCGTGTGAACGGGGCCTTAGGGTATTTTCACACAGCATCTAGCAGCCGTACTGTGCGTGCTGCTATTCCGCTGTTGTTTTAGAAGTAAGCGCTGGCCAGCGCTTTGTGCCGGCCCCCATTCATTTTCATCACTTCTTTCTCCAACCGTGTCGGGGAAAACGCCAGCTTATTATAGCAATGAGTGCTATGATTTTACCGTAATTGCAGGCCGTATTTTGGATGTATCGCAGCGCTGTTGGGTACGTAATTCCAAAGCACGGGGGGCTGCCGGCCCCATAGACATACATTGTCAGCAGCGTGTAATCGAGAGCCATGACTTACCGTAATTGCAGCGCACATTTCGCCGCGTATAAAGCGCAATACACGGCGAAATACGTAGCTAAATAAGCCGTGTGAACATATCCTAAGTTCACACTGCTGATTTGGAGTCCTGTTTCAAAGCTCCGAAATCAGCGTCCAATAGGATTTGATGACGTTTTTGAGTCCTGCGTTTTTTTGAAGCAGTTTCCAATGCGGCTTTACAGCATGTTTTTTTTTTTGTACCTTATGTTTGAATTTTGTGCCAGGACAGGTTTCGTCCTCAGATCCACGTCCCAGCGCTGTGCCACAGATTATGTGAAGTGTTTTGGACACTCTTTTCAAGTCTCCATTATTTCCTATGGGTATTTTACTATTTGCAAGCGTCTCAAGAATTGGTGTCACTTATTTTTTAGTGGCTAAAATAAGCTAATTAAAACTGTGTCATGTGAGCAATGATGTGGTTTTTGCATAGGAATCAATGGAAATGATCTGGAGGTGTTTTTGACATTGTTTTGAGTGCAGAATCTGTTCCGAAGCTGCCCTGAAAACGGCGTAAAAAAACCCACTGTGTGAACATACCCTGGAGCTGTAATTAAAGGAGTTGTCTTATTACAGACTTTCAGCCAACTTCAATGCTTCTGGCAGCAAAGAATTTTTGAATTCAGGGGCGTGCTTCTTGTCTGCCTTTTCGCCTCCCTCTTCCCCCCTCCCCTCAGCACACAGACAGCTCTCCTCCATAACTTCTATACAGCAGGGGGAGGCGGGAGGGGGTTTGCCTCCCAGGGTACAACCCTGTGTGGCCTGCCTAGGTCTATGAGGCTGTAGATCAGCTGCACTGTCACTCCACAGAGCAGGGAGGGTGATATATTGAGTGTGGAGAGTCTGTGAAGCTGTGTATGCTAATAGCAGAGCAGGGGGATGTAAGTGTTCTATACCCCTGTCTTAGCATACAAGACTCCAACTTCAAGCAACACAATACCAAATCCTGTCAGAACAGAAACAGGGCAGCTGGAATGAGTTACTATAATCACTATGTGTCACTAGTATCAGCAGAGCATGAACGCTTCCAAGCCCCCCTGATCTGTTCTTTTTAAGTTTTAGTCCGAGCTCCACAGACACATTATGATTATAGTACACACTATTGTGTCAATCTATGAAGCTCATCTTGCCCCTAAACTGTGCTTGGATCATGCAAAGGGTATCAAGTGGAATTAATCAGAAAAATCAGGCCTATCCTGCTCTCTACGGAGATACTGGTGCTGGAGGGGCTTCTGTAGACCTGAATCAGAAGGATGAGGTCATCAGACCTGAGCAGTAGATATGAAACAGGCATGACTCGGGACAAGGATGCATAGCTGTACAAACATGTCGACCCACAGAATATCTGTAGGGGCCCAGTTTATAGAAGAGGATGTATGCAAAAGCTGAGATAAAGATCAACAGGTCGTGGCTATAGTGATTTAGAGTGATGCACTACTAATAACAGGATAACGCAAAATCAGTAGGACATTTTGTAATGAACATATATTTGCAAAGCTGCTTGTTTTTTAAAGATCTTTTAATTAAAACCCAATCATTGTAGCGAGACAACCCCTTTAAATCAGTGTTAATATAATGAACATCACTGAAAAGATAAAGGATAAAAATTAAATCTTACAACTTTGATTAGTCCTTCAGGGTATGATTAAAAAAAAAGGAAAATCTACCCTTTAAACCCTCTCCTCCCATCATTGTAGCAATCCCAACATATGATGTCACTGCTCATGACCCTGTTATGAGACCTTAGAGCCAATTACTGGCCACAGCAGTCATGTGTGGTATATCCAGCATGTCACTACTGCGGCCTGTAAATGGTTCCAAGGTCTTAAGAAGATTGAATGGTGACATCATCTGCTGGGATCACTGGGAAACCCATAGCAATGGAACGAGAGGGTTTACGAGGTAGGATTTCTTATTTTTATGGAAGTTGTGAACAATATAAAGTGTTCCTTATGGTTGATGTAAGTAATAGCCCACACATAGTAGTTAGGAAATTATAAATTGTAATGTGGTATAGTACATGGGCAGGTATTATGACGCTAATCCATAATATACACAATGTATAACTCCTTCCAGAACACCTTATGCCAAATATCATGTTCCTAGGCCTCAGGGAAAAGACTTACCTTATTGGTTAAAAGACCCCTGTAGAGAGGCAAAGTTTATAATGTTTTAATAACTGGTCTAGTGCTTGAATCTCTTTTTGTATGAACTTCTATAAAAACTAGGGTCTATATCTCAAGAGACAAAGTAGATTACATGGACATTGAGAACTACTTCCATGTTTTTTGACTCTTCTTTCTCAAGCGCACTATATTAGAAAACCAAAGTGAATACCCTTACCAGATGATTTAAAGCGGTTATCCAGGAGTTTAAAGATTTCATAAACCAGATTTATATGGAAAAGTAAAGATTTTCCACTAACTTCAAATGTTACTTTTGCCTCCTTATTCATCTATCATAAGATCTACTTTTTGCAGTGAAACTTTCTGCTTGTGGGAGCATCGGTAGTTCCCCAGCATCTCTTTCCTACAAGTCCCGGACTGTATTGCAATCTAGAACTTCTCTCCACAGTTATCACTGCTAGCCATTGTGCTGACATAAGTGTGTACCCCCACAGATCTGTACTTGCTGTCATGATAATGATATCTAGGACTCATGAGTGACAGTGTAAACTGTACAGAGCTGCAGTCATCATTCTTATGACAGCAATACATAACCCCCCAGCTCTGAACTTCTGTCCTCTGCTCCTATTACTGTTAGTAATTTCTACTAGCAGGACTCAAAAATAAACAAACAGTTCCTCCTCCCCTGTAATTGCTCTAATGTAATTACTTCTGTTTACTTGCAAACTACAGGCTGGCAAGAGTGAATGCAGCCAGATTGTTCTCTGCTCAGGTCACGCCCACTACAGGGGAGTGTTCCTGAGCTGAGCCTGGCTTCAAAGCACTGAGTGTGATGTAATGTCAATTAAGGCTATATGAAAGTCACATGGTTTGCAGAGAATATGGTGGAACAAAGGACAGGGCTCTCTGACTGGTTCTGCACAGCAGGACAGGTAAATAATTTTTAATAAGTATGAACTACAAAGTTTCATATAATAACAGTTGTGATCCCTATAACAAATAAAGAGAACCCCTTTAAGCCTGACCTAAATTAGTACTTTGACATTCTCTTCCATTTTTTGTTTATCATGCCCTAACGAACTAACGAGCTTTTGTTAGTGTTGGAACACCCCTTTAAAATATCAGTGTCAAAAATGTGTCAGTATTTATATGTGTATCAGAAACACCAAAAATCTAATACATAAAGTATTAGTATAAGTTTATGTTTTATTATTTTATGTGCTATATAGCACATTGGAAAAAAAAAGCATAATTTTGCCTGAAATATGTGATATCATTAGCATGTTTTCTTTATTCTGCGGGTCAGTACAATCCAGCGATCCAAAATTTTTACAGATTTTCAGGTGTTTTACTACTTTTATAAATAAACTTTTTCTTTAACCCCTTCCCGAGCTAGGACGTACAAGCACGTACTAGTGTGAAGTGCCTTCCTCCAAATGGATGTAACTGTATGTCCTGCAAATATTGCAGGCTCACAAGTGAGCCCCTCAAGATCGCGACATGGGACCAACAGTATATTACAGCTGGCCTCATGCCACATCACCCACGGCTGGAGCTCACTCCAGCCACGGGTGATTAACCCTTAGCTGTCGTGGTCTATCACGATCGCCACAGTTAAGTCCAAGACAGAAGGAGGGAGCTCCCTCTGCCTGCTATTGGTGTGGCAGCGCCACTGCTGTGTCTGTACCTGACAGCCCGGGTGCTTTACCAAAGCATTCGGGTTGTCTGTGACGTCACCATGCCCCACAATGCATTGTGTGCACTGCTGGGGATGGCGACTGACCGTTGCCACAGAGACCAGTACAGAGCAGGTCTGCTCTGTATTGATTTCTATTGTAGCAGTGATCTGAGGATCACTGATACAAATCCATTATGGGGAAAAGTGAAAAAAAGGTGAAAAAGTTTATAAAAAAAACACCAATCACCCCATAAAAGATAAAAATAATCACAGAATTGCAATTTTTGTTCATCCCCAGTACATAAAATGGAATAAAAAGCGATCAAAAACGGCAAAGTGGTGCCAATTAAAACGTCCGTTCATCCTGCAAAAAAAAAAAGACCTTACACAGCTCTGTATACAGAGAAATAAAAAAAAGTTGTGGCTTTCAGAAGATAGTGATGCATAAATATTGTTTTACACAATAAAAACACTTTTTTTTTTTTTTAAGCGCTTCAACATAAAAAAAAAAAACAATATAAAAATTGGGTACTGCTGTAAGGGCATGTCCCCACAGCAGATTTTTCAGCCAGTTTTACAGATGGTTTTCGGTTTTGAAAGCCATCTGTAAACCGGCTGTCAAACTTTAACACGGACCTTAATGGAAAATCTGTGCAGCGGTTCCCACTGCACAGATTTTCCACCGGATGGTTTTAAGACTGCCAGCGGTCCGGAAAACACTGAACATGTTCATCCTTCTGCCCGGTTTTCGGGTGGAACATAAACATGTCAATACAAGGGGGGGGGGGGCTTTTCTCCGCAAATAGCAGAGAAAAGTCGTCCCCCTGTGGCCGTGTGCAGGGGTCTCAATAGAACAAATACCGGTCGGATAATCCGACAAGTATTTGCTCTGTCCCGTGGGGACATACCTTAATCGTCTCGACCCAGGGTGGAAAACTAACTTGTCTCGTATACTGCACAGTGAGCTCTGTTAAAAATAAAATTAAAAGCACTACTATGATTGCAGTATTTTCTTCACTCTGCCTTCCAAAAAACAAATTGAAAAACAATCAAAAAGCCTTGTCCCCCCAAAATGATACCAATAAAAACATCAACTCATCCCACAAAAAGCTAGCCTCTACACATTTCATTGCACAGAAAAATAAAAATGTTATGTCTCTTAGACTGCGGCGATGTAAAAACATGTTTTCCTTTTTTAATAAAAATGTTTTTATTGTGTTAAAGCAGTAAAACATAAAAAATATACAAATTGGGTATCGCTGTAATCGTATCGACCTGCTGAGTAAAGCTGACCTCATTTATACTGCACGTTGACCGCTGTTAAAAATTAAACACTAACAGGATTGCTGTGGTTTGTTCAAAACGCCTCACAAAAACTTTAATTAAAAGTGATCAAAGCATCATATGCACCCCATAATGATTCCAATTAAAACGTCAGCCTGTCCCGCATAATCGGCCCCGTATACAGAAAACTAAAAAAGTTATGGCTGTCAGACTGAGTCTATGATGATATAAAAACGCAATTTTTTGTAAATGCATTTCTATTGTGTAAAAGTAATAAGACATAAAAAACGCTATAAATTTTTTATAATTGTAATTGTACCGACCCGCATTGTAAAGTTAATATGTCATTTTAACCGCACGGTGAGCGCTGTTAAATTGAAGCCCAAAAAACAATAGATGAATAGCATTTTTATGGCCCAATGCTAAAAAAAAACTATGGAACACCTGTGCGCCCAAAATGCACAGTACACCCCTAGATGAGATCCATGAGGAGTGTTGAATCCAAAATGGGGCAACTTCTGAAAGGTTTCACCTGTTCTGGTACTTTGGGGGCTTTACAAATGTGACATGGCACCCTCTAATATCAGGGTTCCAAAAGCCAAATAGCTCTCCCTCCCTATGTGTGAAATTGGAAAATGGTGTTGTATGTTTAATTTTGATAGTTGTTTATATTATATATATATATTTATATATATATTTATATATATATATTATATATATATATATACACAACATTTCTTTTTTTTTTTACTATATTTCTTGATAACTAAGGGACACAATTGCTTTTACAGTATTTTGCAGAACAATTAGGCAATGTACACACGGCTTATTGCCGGCGGAATTGCGGGGCCGGATTTTGCCACGCCGGAAGCCGTGCAGGGGGTGGCGTGGTTCTGGCAGCTCGCCGGCCCCATAGACACTCATTATACACGACGCATACACGCCGTAAATAATGTGCATGTCACTTTCTCCCCCTCGGTGTATTCGCCGAGCGGGGTGAAGAGACGGAATCCACAGTTCTCTATGAGATCTGTGGATTACCATATTTAATGGGACGGATTGGAGCCGTACTGCAGCGCAAATACGGCGCGCAGTACGGCTCCAATCAGTCCCAGAATAAGCCGTGTGAACGAGGCCTTACAGTTCTATAAGGTGCGATTCACATCAGTGTTGGAGGTTTCATAAGGAGCCTTCATCATAGACAGATTATGTCAAAAATAACAGGAAACTAGTGCTGCTTGATGTTTTATTTTTCCATTATAATGACTGACGTCATGATGGGAACTCAACAAGACTGTATTCTAGTCATTGGGCTCCCTCAGGCGCCATTGAAGTCTTTTGTAGAATAGACCCACAACCACTGTTACATTCCTATGACGGAACTGAAAGATGGAAACGACAGCGCAGGTGTGAAGAGGGCCTTGAATCATGTATTTGCATATTAATGGTTCAAATTATAGTGTAATGATTAAAATAAAATTAAGTATATAATGCAGTTGATGAAAAATACAGTTCTGAATGTTTTTTTTCCCCCAGGGCGTTGAAGAGTGTAAAGTCATAATCATCAAGATGTCTAAAATAGAGAAAATGAGCATCATGGGTGTGAGGAGTTTTGGAGTGGAAGATAAAGATAAGCAAGTTATTACATTCTTCACCCCACTCACCATTTTAGTCGGACCAAATGGAGCAGGAAAAACTGTAAGTTAAACAGCATACTACAGGGTTTATTCACATTTACAGTGTTAGGCCACATTCAAAGTATGGTATGATAACCCCAAAAAAATCTGAGCACGGTTTAGAGCATGATTCAGATTTTGCAAATCTTAAAGTTTTCACATGAAATGTTAGGCTATGTCTTCACTGTATAGGAATACGATTGTATTTTTGGCGCTTTTAGGATTTTAAAAGGGCCGAAAATATGATCGTTCATGCAGCCCCATAGACTGCAATAGGAAAAACAACCTGTAGTCTTCTCAGCTCGTCTTTTCTACGATCGTCTTTTGGTATCGGCATATTATACAACATGTTGTATAATACACTGGCCCTCTTAGTTTTCTCGGCGTCTTCCCATACAATACAATTGTATGGGCGACGTAAAAAAAAATGATAAGCGACTGCCGTTTTTTGCGCAATACGTGACAAAATGTGGTCCTGCATCAGAAAAAAAAAACCTGTCGATTTCGGTCGTTTTTTGTCCAATGTAGTGTAGCTCTAGCCTTACAGGTTTGTTACACAATTTAGTTTCAGATTTCACTAATTTTAAATCTGCATTTCATCAGTTTTCTCCAGTGAATACATTGGGGCAGATTTGTTAATACTTCAATAGTATCCACTTAGACTAGACAGTCTTAGGGCTTGTCCCCATGGCTCTGGTTTTCAGTCGGATTTACAGAGGGTTTTCGGATTTACACTGATTGAAATAGAAAATCTGTGCAGCAGTTCACAATGCATGGATTTTCTGCCAGACAGTTTGTTACACCGCCGGCGTTCCTAAAAACATGTTCATTCTTCCGCCTGTTTTTTAGGCACAAGATGTACATGTCAGTGGTTGAGTGGGACGGGTGAATCCGCAAACCACGGACAGAACCGTCCCCCAAAACCACGTACAAAATGTCAAAATACCGTCCGGATTCTTTAATCAGAATCCAGCCAGTGTTTGAACCTGTCATGTTGACGCACCCTTAAAATGTGTCACATTAACCATAATTTTGATAAATCTGGCGTATATTTTGACTGTGTTGTCTAACTTTACACCTTCTATTAATTGTCTTACTTTATACCATTAACTGCACCCAAGTTTTGGTGCACAGTGTCGCAGGCTATGCCACACCCCCTTTCCATAAAGCCATGTTCCTTTTCTTGGACGAGGCGCAGACATGTCTAGAAATTGTCTAAAACGCTTAATATATGTGGTATAAGCTGTTTCACGGACTCACAAGCAGTTTGCACTCACTCTGTCTCCTCAGGCTGTGGGTGGTTCTACAGCAGTGATTAGCATATTTAGCTTCTAGCGTGTCGTTACCAAGTTTTACACGGTTATTTCCACGGATTGCGGCGACGATTTCGGCCGCAATTTGCGTTCAGCTGTACGGGCGGGCCAGTGCCCCCCCCCCCCCCCCCCCCCCCCCCGTGCCCGTCCTTTGTCTTCATTGGGCCACAGCCAGTAAATTAGAATTGCCAGGGCTTTTACTCTAAGGCTATGTTAACACAGCTTATCCACGGCGTAATTGCGGGGACGGATTTCGCCCGCAATTGTGCCGTGCAGCGGGGCGGGGGGCCAGCAGCTCGTCGGCCCCATAGACATTCATTATCATGGTCTGTATCCCCCCATGAATAATTGACATGTCGCTTTCTCCCCACTCGCAAAATGCGTCGAGCGGGGAGAGGAGACGGAATCCATAGTTCTCTATGAGAACTGTGGATTACTGTAATGACTGGGACGGATTTCAGCCGTAATTCGCGAAGTACGGCGCGAATTACGGACTGAAATCCGTCTCAAAATAAGTCGTGTGAACATAGCCTAACAGTGCAGGAGATGTTATTTCTTAGGCCTCGGCTACACAGCACTGATTTTATGTATAATTTTTAAGTGTATTCAGTATTTAGAATCCTCAGAAATCTGACTGTAACCAGTTCCCATAGACCGCAATAGATAATCTGAGCTGTAGTCTACACAGATCGGATTTTCTTTTGGCAGATTTCAAAACCACTGGTCTCGAAAAAAGAAACTTAGAACATGTGCTATAATTTGCTGTATTACGGTGATTTCTAGTACAGTGCAATGTTTAAGGGCTGGCCGAAAACTTTCAAAACCGCGGTAAACGCTTGTCAAATACTGTCGGATTCTATAACAGAATCCTATGGTATTTTACAATTGCTGTGTAGACATAGCCTGATGAGATTACAGATAAAGCCATCCTTTTCAGTCAGTCGGATAACAATCGTCTGTCTGGTGTGCAGGTAACCATAGAAATCGGTGTGCACTCAAAGCTCTTAAAATCTGTCTTATATCTTGACTGAAGTAAAATCTGTTGACCAATGTATTTAAAAAAGTATGAATGTTTAAAGCTAATCTTTCTAATGAGAAAACCCCTTTAATAAATGTGCCTCATTATGCCAGCTTGGATATCTACAACCAGCACAAGTACAGATAAAAGGTCAGTATAAGGGCGCGTTCAACCGGCCGGTATTTGTCCTGTTTTGCACCCGTCCCCATGGCCGCGGGGGGAGGAGGGGCGGCTTTTCTCTGCGATGAGCGGAGAAGAGTCCTCCTCCCTCCCATTGAAAAGCACATATTCCGTCCGAAAACCGGACGGAAGATGGTGCTTGCTCAATGTTTTGCCGCCGGACCGCTGGCGGCAAAACCGCCGGGCGGAAAACCCGTGCAGTGGGGACTGCAGCACGGGTTTTCCTGGCACAATTTGTTTGGGCCTTTTTGGGCGGTGTGAAAAAACCAAAACCGGGCTGAACAACCGGCCGAAAACCCGTGCCGTGGGGACATGCCCTAAGGGTTTGTTCACATAGTGTATTTTGACAGTTATTTTATGCTGAAATATGGCCAAAACAATGTTCAAGTACACTTTTCATAGTCTGTAATGTAAAATAGGTGCTGTCATTTATACAACACGTATCTTGCTCTTGTATTTTTGTGTGCGCCTGTAAAAAATTGACATGTCAATTCTTTCAGGCGTATGTGCGGCGTCAAATAATTAGGTATAACTGCATCAGGCCATTGCGTAATTTCGAAAGTACAACAAACACATTTTGCGGAGCATACTTGTACGTGCTGCAATACTTCATGTGAACTCCCTATAAGGCAATGTTCATATGGCTTATTTTGGGACGGATTTCAGCCCGTAATTCGCGCCGTACTGCTCATAGAGAACTATGGATTCAGTCTCCTCTCCCCGCATGACATGTCAATTATTCACGGCGGTATACGCGCCGTAGATAATGAATGTCTATAGGGCTGGCGAGGTGCCGCGCCGCCCCCGAGCACACTGTGTAATTGTGGGCGAAATCCGTCCCGCAATTACGCCGTGAATAAGCCGTGTGAATTCGGCCTAACAGTTTTATCTGCGCTTGTACGGGTAATGGTTATCCAGAAACCTAGCACTTGCACATTGGGGCACGTTTATCAAGGTAGTAATGCCAGAATTCTGGTGCAATTTGCACCAAAAATAATAAATGTAGTGTAAAGCATCCATGCATCCATTATGTGTTTTAGACAGTTTTTAGGCATTTCACGTCTTATCCGATTAAAGGTGCATGGCTTCGTGGTAAGGTTGTGTTGATTAATGTGACGCCTTGTGCCAAATAAATGGTCCAAAGTTTTGTTGCGGATACTGACATAACGCACGCCAACGTACAAATGGTCCAAAGCTAGCCTGCTTTAGTAATGGTATGACTAAGCCAGAATATTCTTAAAAATCTCTTCTTTATTTGGAAAATGTTTAAAAAAATGCATACAATGTGGCTGGCATACACTGGTGGTGTATGTCAGCCACATTGTATGTATTTTTAAATGTTTTGCAAATGAAGAAGAGATTTTTAAGAATATTCCGGATTATTCATACCATTAGTAAAGTTGTACTCCAGTTGCTGCCGACAACAGAATAACCAGGACACAGAAAACCTGGAGGAGTTAATTCCATTAGATTAACCAAGTCAGCAATAGGGGTGAATGCTTATATACACTTATATGTTCATTTTGTAAAGTTAGACTAGACAGTTTTAACATGCACCAGATTTATACATACTGTGGTAAGTGTAGCATGTTGTAAGACTTTCTAGTCTAAGTTTACATTGCCTAAGAGTTAGACAGTATTGATAAATCTGCTTATTATGTTTCATGAAGCAGACTGGTAGACGTGTCTCAAAAAGAATTTAATTTATTAAAAATGAAAAAAACTTAAATCTTTATTAGAATATCCAGTGCAAAACGATGTTTTGACCCATAATGGGGTCTTTGTCAGGCTTAAAATGACATTCAAGGTAACAACTATACATACCCCCTTACACACTATAGACCTCCCATCTATTAACAAACTAAGTCTATCATAAAACATGAAATGGCATGTGAAAATGTAGGTAACCTAAATAAAATCACTTACTGGTTCATGTACATTGGGTAGCAAAAGTTTTCATAGCGCTTAAAATGTTCTTCATTTTCAAATATTACAACCACAAACTTAGGGCATGTTCACACGACGGATTTGGCCGCGGGTTCGGCTGCGGCTTTCGCCGTGGTTCCTGCGGCCAGACCTCAGCCTAACCTCGCCACGGGCGCTGGGCGTGGTCGCGCAAGTGAGGCGTTGTTTGGGGAGTGGATTGCGTCGAGGGTTTGCCCCCATGCAAATTAGTAGGCAAGGGGAAAACCGCGGCGCTAGCCACGCACCAGCCGCGGCGACGCCTGCGGCAACCCCGCACGGCCACCGCGCTGAGGACTCCTTGTCAAGAATTGACAGGAGAGTTGTGAATATTAACGCGGGTTCCCATAGGAAACCATGTTAATAAAGTGGGTAAGATTTGGACGTGGTTTTGGCCGCGGAAACCACGTCGGAACCCGCGGCCATAACCTCGTTCAAATCCGTCGTGTGAACAGGGCCTTACAGGTATTTTATTGATATTTTATGAGAGAGCACGAAAATGCTGACAAGGAAATTCGTCTGTAATCTATTAACAAGCAGCACAGAAAATTGGACAAGAATGTAGTCTTAAACCTAATTAACATTTATTTCAATAAGATTAAAAAATCTCTATAGAGCAAACAATGACCCAAAACACATAATCAAAAGTGCACATAAAACGGTAGGTGTATGGTATTGGAACAATATCACTGTCCCTATTACAATCCTACATATCTACCATAGATCCCTACCTAGCAAAAATAGGGCACCCGCTCCAATAAAAAGCAACCCTGTACAGGAACCCAGCCTACTATACAAAGCCCCTAATATACCCTATACTGGTGAGTACGATACAAAATCTCAATTAACAATAATGTCCCAACATGTTTCTACCTTACTTGTGGCGTCATCAGGGGACTGAAAATAGCCAGTAACTGAGAATAAAGCTCTAAGAAAAGAAAAACAAACCAAGAGCAAACATTAATCACCTATAAAATGTTAGGAAAAGAAAAAAACAACAGCCGGCTACCAATGCACATCACTTACCGGTTACTGTTATACAAGGCCAAAGAACCAAGACATCTAGGAGCATATGGCTCCAATATCACGGAGGGCTATGGTGCGCCAACCACACTGTGAAGATTACCGGGCCATTTAAAGCTAACTCTCGGTCACATGACCGCTCACAGAGTCCCGATCATGTGACCGATGACAACTTCCGCTTTAGCATCACTGACTCTGAAGCGTCCTAGCGACGCGCCTCTTAGTTACCTGAGGAATCGCCAGCATAGTAGCGCTATTACAGCGCGTGTCCAGGTAAATGGAGTGTGTTTACGCTTCCATAGAGCGTGTATAGCAACTACAGTGGCTACAAGTAAATCTCCGATGCAGGATATTAGCATGGCAGCGACAAGCTGCCAGAAGAGTCATTTATGCTGCTATAAGGTAGTATAATGTAATCAGAGACACATATCAACAGAGTGACATAAAAATAGCATATTCAATGGTATATTAAACGCAAGGAATGGACATCATAGATATTATTTATAAAAAGCAACTTCTGGGTATGAAGAGCCCAAGGTATAAATCCAAAAACATTCTTTTTTAAAAGTTCAAAATCAAAATTACCTTTGCGAGTATGGGAAGCATTTTATCAATGCCCATAAATTTTGAGACCATCATAGGAGCCCCCATGCATACTCCACATGTGCCTGGAGACAGGTGTATTCCCTTATTTCTAATGTCTCCTATATGCTCACAGATCCTACGTCGGAACTGACGGATGGTTTTACCAACGTAGTATTTACCACAGGGACACTGAATTCTATAAATCACTCCTTCAGTACGACAAATGAGAGAGCAAGAAAAAGTAGCAAGTATTTGTCAAGTGTAAAGAAGCTGATACGTACTTTCCCTAATTTTTCAAATTAAAAAACCTGAAGAGTGTGGCATGCATATATATGTACTTTGTACTCTGATACCTCTAAATACAATCCAATGTGACCAATTGTCTTTAGGGTGCTTTCACACACAGCTGCGTTTTTGTATGCATTTTTTGTGCAGAAGTGTACAGCATTAATTGCCCTGCCTTTCTGCACGAAAGATGCATCTCTACAAAGTATTGACTCGGGGTTGAATACATATGGATGCCACACTTTTCAGTGTTTTAATTTACAAAAATTTAGAAAAGTGTGTACATATATATAATTTAACAGCACTAATGCCCAACCTCAAAGTCTGTTCAGCATTCCCCACATGTGCACGAAAGAAGTGTCATGTCACTTTTTTTTACGGGCGCGTACTGTGCTTTGGGGATTATGCAGGTTTAATAGTACTCAGTGAGGGCTGTGATTTTACCATATTTACGGGATGTACTTCAGGCGCATTGCAGCACAAATAGGCCGTGTTCACACGGCATAGTCAAGCTGTAATTGCGAGACGGAATGCGCTCGCAATTCCGGCTTGAATAAGGGGCGGGGTGGGGGCGCGGCCCGCTGGCCCAATAGACTTGCATTATCCACGGCGCATATTGCGCCTGGATAATGTGCAAGGCTTTCCCCCCCGGGGCATTCGGACGGGGAGGAGCGACGGAATCCACTGTTCCAAGAGAACTGGGGGATTACCGTAATTCCTTTTTTACGGATTGGCGCTGACGCAGCGCAAATCCGGCGCGCATAGGGGGCCCAATAAGCCGGTAACGGCCCCTAAGGGTATGTTCAGCCGTATTTTCTAAAGTGCGGGGGGGGCCCCTTTTCATCCCCGTTGTCCAGGCTTTAAGCGCCGCAAATGACTGTCATCTTCCTCCCCCCCCCGCGTCAATACGTGCTAGGGGAGACGGACGTAATTTATAGCTGTCTGAGAGAGCTATGAATTACCATAATTGCGGAGCACATTTTTGGCGTATTGAAACGCAAATACGCCCCCGAAATCGCCCCAATTACCCTGTGAACATACCCTTTAAAAAACCCAAAAAGAAAACCCACAAATAATGTAACGATACCCTAATGAAAGGTCTAGATCACATTTTTTATTTCAAAGATAAAAGAAAAAGGGGCTGAGATCCCAAAAATACGCTTTAACCCCAATTTACTGATTACGAGCCCCTGATTCCCTTTTCTTGTAATAACAATGTTTTTCCCAGATTTTAACATTACACGGTAATAAAATATATTGTTTTAATGATTTTTCATTGTCCAAAAAAAGAAATTTATTATTTTCTCACACTTTTATGACGTGTACAAAAATTTTAAGTTTTTTTACTTTTGTTTTTTTATTACCAAAAGAATCCAAGCGATGGAATGCGTTTCGGCTAAAACCTTTTATCCCCCCCGAAAAAAAAAGCAGCTCCAAAACAAACAACTTTTTAAAAACCCCCCCCAAACACACCAACGGTTCCGGGGTGAGTTTAAGCCCTAGTAAATTTTTCCACAAAAGGGGGAGTTAAATTTTCTCCAAATTTTAAAGTGCGGGAAAAAGCTTCCAAAACCCACATCGCCCGGGGAAGGATTTCCAAGGGGCCCCGTTTGTCACGTTTTTACTTCCTAAGCTTTGACGTTGTACATCCTTGAACCATTTTAGCCCCACTGGCCTGAGGGTATGCGACTGATGTGAGGGCACTGATCACTATAAGGCTGGCGTCTGAAGGGACCCAACACGATCTAACAATTAGCAGTGGTTTAAAACCCCCAAACACCAAAAACGTATCCATACATAAAAAAAAATAAAAATACTACACCGCCCTTTTTTCCCCTTTTTTACAAACGGGCAATCGCCCCAAAAAAATCAAAAATAATTAAATACCCAAATTTGGTACGCCCGTGCGTAACGACCTGCCCCCTTTAAATCTGTCATGTTTTAAATTAAACCCGTATGAACCCGTAAAAAAAAAAAAAAAAAAAATCACAGAATTAAGATTATTGTTCATCCCGCACACATAAAATGGGAAATAAACAGTGATCAAAAACTCCTGAGAAACGCCAAAGTTGTACCAATTAAAACGTCAGTTCATCCCGCAAAAAAAAGTCCCTATAACAGCTCTGTATACGAAAAATAAAAAATGTATAGCTCTCAAAGATAGCGATGCATAAATATTGTTTTACACATCACTAAAAACACTTTTCTTTTTTTTAAAGTGCTTCAACATAAAAAAAACTAGATAAATAGAGTATCGCCATGAATCGTAAGCGACCAAAGAGTAAAGCTTAACTATCACTGATACTGCAACGTGAGGCCGCTTTTAAAAATAAAAATAAAAAACACTACTAGGATAGCAGTATTTTCTTCACCCTGGCCTCCAAAAAATGGATTTAATAAGCGATCAAAAGAGCCTTGTCGCCCCCCCAAAAATGATTACTAAATAAAAACGTCAACTCCTCTTGCAAAAAAACAAGTCCCTACACAGCTCCAAGCACAGAAAAATTTAAAAGTAATCGGCTCTCACCTATGGCGATGCAAAACGATTTTCCTGTTAATAAAAGTGTTTTTATTGTATAAAAGCAGTAAAACAAATTGGGGTATCGGTGTAATCGTATTGACCTTGCTGGTAAAGCTACCATGTCATATATACCCGTACAGTGACCGCTATAAAAAATTAAAAAACACTACTACAATATTGGCTAGTAATTTGTTCAAACAACATCTCAGAAAAACCTTAATAAAAAGTGAACAAGCATCATAATGCACCCCATAAGGGTCAACCAATAAAAACTTCAACTCATCCCGCAAAAAACAAGCCCATACACAGCTCTGCACACAGCAAAATAAAAAAGTTATGCTTGTCAGAATAGGAACAACATAAAAATGCAATTTTTTTATAGACGCATTTCTAACTGTGTAAAAGTAATAAAACAGAAAAAAACTATATAAAATCTATATCATTGTAATTGTACCGACCCCATAGTAAAGTTATCACATCATATACACTGCACCTGTCCGAATGCTGTAAAAAATTGAAACTCAAAAAACAATGACCGAAACTGCGTTTTCTCCCCCCATTTTCATTGCCAATGCTGAAAAAAAAACTACGGAACACCTGTGCATCCAAAATGCAACAGTACACACCCCTAGATGAGTTTCCCTGATGGGTGTTGAATCCAAAATGGGGGCGACTTCTTGAAGTTTCGCCTGTTCTGCTTACTTTGGGGGCTTTGCAAATGCGACATGGGCCCCACCAAAATCTGCGTTCCAAAAGCCAAATAGGCGCTCCCCACCCTCTCCCTATACGCCCTGCCGATTGCGCCCAAACAGCAGTTTACACCCACATGTAGGGTGTATTGCCGAACTTGGAAGAATTTGCTTAACAAAGTTTTGGGGTTGTTTTTTCAGGAATCCTTGTATATATGAAAAACATTTAAGCCTAAATTGTCGATATTTGGAAAATTATTTTTTTAAATTTTCACAGCCTTATGCTGAAAAAAAATTTGTGAATCAACCTGGTGGGCGATATACTCAATGCAAACCCTGGATATATTCATTAAGGGTTGTAGTTACCAATATGCGGATCTATTTAGGAGGTGTTTATTAATTTTTTAGCACCTTCGGTGGTCCCCAAACCTGAAATGGCACTAAATAAAATCGTATTGAAAATTGGAGACCCCAGAGTATAGTAGGTGCTCCTTCTATTCTGGGGCTATGGTTGAGCTAAAATACTGCACAAGGGCCAGCATATGGATAATCTCTTAAAAATCCGGCAGACCTGGGGGTATTTGATTATTAAGTTGCATTTACCTAGTCACATTTACCGTATTCCCATGAATAATGGATAAATATTGAAAATCTGCAACAAAAGCGTGAAATTTGAAATTTCATCCTCCACTTTGGCTTTAAATTTCTGTGAAATATCTGAAGGGTTATCAAACTTCCCTAAATAGTGTTGTAAATACGTTAAGGGGTCTAGTTTCTCAGATGGCGTCACTTATGGGGTATCTAACATGCAGGGCCCCTCAAAGCCACATCAGAACTGGAAGTGTTCCCCTAAAAAAATTATATGGCAAATTTTTTCTTGAAAATGTGAGAAATTAATACTAAATTTCTAAGCCCTCTAATGTCTTAAAAAAAAAAAAGACATTTAAAAAAGGATGCCAACCTATAGTGGACATATGGTAGATGCTAGTTATAAACATTTTGTGGTGAATAATTATCTGTCTTGCACCAGAAATTTGGCAACTTTCAAAATCAGCACATTTTTCCAAATTTTCATAAATTTTGATATTTTTTCACAAACAAACACAAGGAATTGTATGGATAAAAAATTTCGTTACTAACTAAAGCACATGTGTCACGGAGAAAACAAGTCTCTGGAATCACATGATATGTAAACGTGTCAAAAAGTTATTCCTCACATAAATTTGACACATGTCCAGATTCAAAAATAGGGCTGTGTCAGGAAAGGTCAAAACAGCTGGATCCTTAAGGTGGTAACCCTGCCAGAAATGAGAAACACGCAGCGTGTTTGCATCACGTCTGTCGGGTCTATCTTTCGGATGCGATCCAAGAAATGACATGCAATTCTTGGATCGCATCCGAAAGGCGGACCCGACAGACGTGATGCAAACACACTTCAGCTATCACTCATGTGAATGCCGATGCGTGTCTCGCATTGCCGACAGTGATAAACGCAATGCTTATCGTTAGATGCGTGTCTGGGTCCGTTCATACACACATCAGAAAAGCCTATGTTCACATGGACACAGGACGGCGTGTGAACATACCCTTAGGCTATGTTCACATGGTGTAATTGTGGGGACGTATTTCCCCTGCAATTACGCTGTGTGCTCAGGAGCGGGGGTCCGGCAGCCCGCCGGCCCCATAGACATTCATTATTCACGGCTCGTATACGCCGTGAATAATTGATATGTCACTTCTCTTCCCCCTCGGCGTATTGTCCGAGAAGGGAGAGGAGACGTACTCCAGAGTTCTCTATGAGAACTGTGGATTACTGTAATTATTGGGACGTATGTCGCCCCGTATTTAGCGCAGTATGGCGCGAATTACGGGGCGAAATACGTCCCAATAATTGCCGTGAGGAACATAGCCCTTACTTTGAATAGGTAGAAACATTTGAATAACTGTCAGTAGGACGGCTAGCCTTTGATGGGGCGGGCTAACACCGCTTCATTAATAAGAATTGAGCATTAAATGCTCTAAAACTGCTGCATCTTGCAGAATAAGGGACACCGCTGGAAACAGCATGTCTGTCACTAGCTTGTGCTGCCTTCAGCAAGGGGGGCACAACCTATGTGACAGGTTCTCTTTAATGTTTTTTCTTTTATTTTCTATAACATTTACTGCAGCTAATTTAATTTAACTTTTGGACATCCCTTTAAATTTTTCTTAATGGTGCTATCCTGGAGATTCCAGATTATAGAGTGACCCTGGAATGAGCCACTAAGAGGAAATGCTACAGCTGTCATCTGTATGATACAATGACAACATGATGACTAAGCTGCTCTTTCATGTGCCATCTGCAAGTCATTGATACAGGAAGTCATTAAAGAGAATTTGTCATCAGAAAATGACCTAATGTTTAAAGCCAGGTTTTATGATGCACATATTTATAAGAATTTTTGGAATCTGTTATTTTTAGATTTTCCATGTCATTCTCTAAGATAAAGAAAGAAAAATTCTTATAGGGGTTGTCCAGTTAAAATAAAAGTGACGTTATCGGTTGCTGGTGTCAAATAAAATAATACAAAATAACCTTAATCGCCATTCTCTGCTCCAGCACTGGGTCTTCTGTTCATGTTCTGTTCTCTCCCGAACAGGATAGTAGAGTTATCCTGTCATTTATCCCGTACGGCGAGCGCTGTAAAATTGAAGCCCAAATAAGAATGGCGTAACTGCGTCTCCCCTCTCCCCCATTTTCATGGCCGAATGCTAAAAAATACTTTGGAACACCTGTGCACCCAAAATGCACAGTTCACCCCTAGATGAGATCCCTGAGGGGTGTTGAATCCAAAATGGGGCGACTTCTGGAAGGTTCACCTGTTCTGGTACTTTGGGGGCTTTGCAAATGCCACATGGCACCCACCAAAATCTGCGTTCCAAAAGCCAAATAACTCTCCCTCCCTTATACGCCCTGCCATGCGCCCAAACAGTAGTTTACACCCACATGTAGGGTATTGCCAAACTGAGAAGAAATTGTGTAACAAAATTTGGGGTGTTTTTTTTTCCAGGATACCTCGTAAAAATTAAACATTTTCAACTAAAATCGCAGATTGCGGGAATTTTTTTTTTTTTTTAATTTTTATAGCCTAACGCTAAAAAAAATCTGTAAAACACCTGTGGGATCGATATACTCACTGCAGCCCTGAACATATTCCTTAAGGGGTGTAGTTTCCAATATGGGGACTTTTTAGGGGTGTTGATTAAGTTTTAGCACCTTAGGGTGTCCTAAAACCTGAAATGACGCCTACATAAAATCGTAATGAAAATGAGACCCCCAGAGTCCAGTAGGTGCTCCTCCTATTCTGGGGCTTGTGGTTGAGCCACATAGCGCACTAGGGCCACTTATGGGATATCTCTGAAAACAGCAGAATCTGGGGTATCAATATTAAGTTTCATTTCCCTGATCACATCTACCGTGCTCTTGTGAATAATGTATAAAAATTTAAAATCTGAAAAAAAAAGTGAAATTTTGAAATTTCACCTCCACTTTGCTTTAATTCCTGTGAAACACCTAATGGGTTAAGAAACTTCCTAAATGCTGTTTTGAATACTTTAAGGGGTGTAGTTTCTTAGATGGAGTAATTTATGGGGGATATCTAACATACAGGCCAATCAAAGTCACTTTAAAACTGGACTGGTCCCTAAAAAAATGTATATTGCAAATTTTCTTGAAAATTTTGAAAATTACTAAATTTCTAAGCTCCCTAATGTCGTAAAAAAAAAAAAGACATTTAAAAAATTATGCCAATCTATGGTGGATGCTAGTTATAAACTTTTTTGAGTGGAATAACTATCTGTCTTACACACAGAATTTTTAAATTTTGAAAATGGTAAATTTTTCACAATACTTTGATGCTTTTCACAAACTTTTTGGACCAAAATTTCTTACTATCTTAAAAATAATAATGATGGTAGCTAGGACTCATGAGTCACTGTGTAAACTGTATAGATCTTCAGTCCTAATTTTCATGACAGCAGTTCACAATCCCCCAGCTCTGAACTTCTGTCTTCTGCTCTCAGCCAGCAAGACTCAAAGATAAACAGTTTCACCTCCCCTGTAGTTTAATGTAATTTCTTTAATGTAATTACTTCTATTCACTTTCAAGCTACAGGCTGGTTAGGGCATGTTCCCAAGGCAGTGGACAAATACCGGTCGGTTTGCCGGCCGGTACTTGTCCGGTTTTGGCTGGCGGGGGGGGGGGGGGCGTCTTTCTCCGCGATGAGCGGAGAACAGCCCTCCCCCCTCCCATTGAATTGTTCATATTCCGTCCGGAAACCGGACGGAAGAATGAACATGTTCAATGTTTTACCGCCGCACAATTGTGCTCATTTTCGGCCGGTTTTTCAGGCGGTCTGAAAAACCACAAACCGGCTGAAACACCGGCCGAAAACCCGTGCCGTGGGGACATGGCCTTAGAGTAGTAGTAGAATGTAGTCAGATCGTTCTCTGCTTAGGTCACTACAGGGGAGTGTTCCTGAGCTAAGCCTGGCTTCAAAGCACACCCACCGAGTGTGCTGTAACGTTCATTGAGACCATGAGAATGATGAGCGTCACAAGGTTTGCAGGATGTAGAGGGGAGGGAAGGACAGGGCTCTTTGCCTGGGTCTGCAAATCCGGATAGGTAAATTGTTACTAAGTATGAATTACAAAGTTCAATATAATACAATTGTGAGACCTATCACATATAAAAAGTCCCAGAAAAACCTCTTTAACATAAAAACATGATTGAAACAATAGGTGATTTTCTGATGATGCATTACCTTTAAATTTCAAGTGTTTAAATCTTTCTATAGTCTTTGCAGCAAACCTTTAAACATTTTGATTTTCTATAGATATAGGGTTACAAACGAAGTACAGATTGCGGAGTTTAAGGAGCCTTTTGTCTATATTTTTAACACCACAAAGAGGACTTGAAGTCCGCTGCTGGAAACTCCCAGGTTGAATTCTCCGATGGCAGCAGCTGACACACTAAACACAATACAGAAAAAGCAGGCTAGAAATGTAATTAGACAAACAAATTGTTGGGGCATGTGGAGTACTTTTTATATGAGATAAGTACAGTGGGTGAGGGCAGGCAACAGACAAAAATTGTAGTCAGAAGAATAGCTGAGGTCAGCAATATACGTAGAATTACCTGTTATCACAGTAACATCCGAGATCATATAAGAGCTGAAGGGGAATTGTCGCCTTCAATAGTCTATGGCATGCTGTCATAGGTTGCTCTTTACATTTGCATGGACCAAGGTGTGTGCACACTATGAGGAGGCAGAGCAATGAGAGAAGCAATGAACTGACAGATCGAAATGCCTGAAAGCAGAAGACAGCAGCCATAAGGATTGGACAATAGGCAAATGGGTGCTGCAGTGTGCCTGAGCATGAGCCACTGTATGGATATACTTCTTTTCACAGAAAATTGATTACACTTTAGTTTATGTACTGATAATCTCCCTTGTTTCTTTTTCAACTGTCATCTTCTCCAAAGGCTTTAGCAGTGTTTGCAACTATCTTGTCTCATATGCCTCAGCTTACTCATAGTCAAGCTGTTTCTTCCCCCTCTTTAGTCTGTGTTCTTAAATACCTTTAGGCTTTCTTTACACGTGTGGTTATTTACACTATTTAACATAGTTTTCTATGATCATGGCAGAAATGCTGAACTGTGGTGGTGGATGACTACAGCAAAAAACCTGCAGTATTACCAATGTGTGATTTTTGTGGAAGTACAATTTGATTCTAATGTAAATAATATAAGTTCTCTTTTAACATTTCAGACCATTATAGAATGTCTCAAGTATATTACAACTGGAGATTTTCCACCTGGATCCAAAGGGAACACTTTTGTGCATGATCCCAAGGTAATTTTTTGGATATTGTTATGATGACTGTTTAGCAGCTGTCAAGAGAAATTCTAATACTGCACATTCATAGGAAGTCACTATACGTTTTAAAGGCAACATTTTCACCTATGCATAGAGGAAATCAAGGTAAAAAATATGTATTTTCTTCAGGTATATACATATGGCATAAATTACATTGTTAAAATTTCTGACCAGCACTGTAAAGAATAAGAAGATTGATTAGAAAGAGGAGAAATAATATTCATCAATACGAGCCACATAATGGTATTCCCACAATTAACATTTACCTCCTATACACTGGAGAGATGATAAATGAATGATCAGCCCCAATCGCTTTCTAGAATTAGGGTCCGGGCTTCCTTTTCCTCTTTACTGCACCAACATAGTGAGAGGGAATGTGTAGAGAGCACCAGTCAAACATGTGCCTGCTTATTCCATTCACTGTTTACAGAGCTGAGTGCTGTATACAGTTGTCTTCGTCAGTCTTATAGACTTAGGATGAAGAGACACTGCACATTATTTACTGCTGCTCCATGCAGACTCTTCTTCACTGTGCTCGAGTTTTAGTGATCAGTTGGGGGTCTCAGTTGTTAGACATTTTCCGTTAATCTGTCGATAGGTAATAAATGTCAGTTGTGGGAAGGACCTTTAAAGGGGTATTCCCACCATAGACTTTGATATCATATCGCAAGGACATGCCATCAATGTTTGATAGGTGCTAGTCCTACCTCTGGGACTCTCACGTATCTTGGGAACGAGCCTATGAAAGTTAAGGAGCAGAATGGAGAGCTGGTTGCATTTGCGTACGACTCTTTATTCTGTTCTGTGGGAGTCCAAAGCACAGCCGAGCAGCATGTTCGAAACTTCCATAGAAGAGGATGGAGAGTCATGTGCAAATGCAACAGACTGCTTGTTCCCAATATAGGTGCGGTTTCCAGAAGTAGGACCTGCACCTATCAAACTTTGGTGGCTTATCCCAGTGATATGCCATCAAAGTCTATGGTGGGAACACCCCTATAACATAATTCATCCTAACTATATTGTAGATGTCTTTTAGTAAGAATTAGGCATGTGCTTGATAATTATTTTTTTTAAACACATTTTATTGCTTTTCTCATTTGATATAACAATAAAACTCTGACATGTTAGAGATCAGAACAAAAGTAGACATTTCAGGCCAGTGCCCGAACAATTGAACTATCATGTACAGAGCCTCACAACAATACAAAGACAGAACCAACATATAAAAACAATATAAAACAAGTAAAACCGATACGTGTGCGTGCGTCCACTCTCAAAAGAAGAATCTTGGTGTGCCGGGACCCAGGAAAATGCCCTCAAACAAGACCATCCTAGTGTAATTTGCCTGTTGTGGTTGCGCTCCTTAAATCTGAAGCCACCCCAGTGTTCCGCCAATCCCTTCCCTGCAGTACCATCCTGTATACTGGAAAGTTTGCATCAGGACTCTGATTTCTCTGTCTGAGTAATGAGATTCAATAAAGGTTCTCCAACATTTGAAAAAACCAGTAGTACGTGCTTCCTTGTGTCTCTCTGTCTCAAGTCTATCAGCAACTAGATAGTCTTCCAGTTGCCTCATGACCACAGTGGAAGACAGCAAAGTGGGTTTAATCCACTGTTGGATTAGCAGAGCTATGTGTACTATACCTGGATATTTCGGCGTGTTGTCCGCCCCCTCAATATATCACCCACATCCCTCTCGGGTGGCCTGGGAGAGTGGAAGATCAGGAGATCATATTGTTTCTTTAGCTTGACCCCAAAATGGATCCTAATATACGTGATAATACTATCCCAGTATTACTGTAAGAGACTACATTCCCACAAGCCATACCATGATCCGCATTTAGGGCAGTGTTGTAGTCTGTCAGGGAATCTCGGGGAGATCGGTAGATAATGTGCTTGATAATGATTGAAGATGATATATTTGATTCCACATTTTAGGTTGCTCATGAAACGGATGTCAGAGCCCAGATTCGTTTACAGTTGCGGGACGTGACTGGAGAAATTATAGCTGTTCAGAGGTCCATGGTGTGTACGCAGAAAGGGAAGAAGACTGAATTTAAAACACTGGAGGGAGTCATTACAAGAATGAAGTAAGTTTTTTGCAGTAACATTTTTTTTAGTCATGCACTGGTCTGAAAAAAAAGTGTGAACACAAAAGTCCCAATTTGAATTTTAGTGTAACGTTATTAGCCAAAATTTTGAAAGTACAAGAGATTTTGTTTTTAATCCTTTGTTAAAGCAGAATATTAGGTGGTGGCACAAGGCCATCTGAATTATTCACGACTTTTGCAAGATTTATTGCCCACTTCTCCAGTGCCAGATCTGTTGTGCTATCTTATGGTCTATGTAAACACATCAACACCCTCCAGAACAGGTTGTTGGCAGAGCTACATGCACTGACCCGTGTTACACATTTGTCCATGTTCTCAATTATGAAGGAATGCAGTAAAAACTTTACAGGACCAGCGTTTTCACTGCATTCCTTCATTGCTGAATCCTAAGGTTGGAGGCTAAGGAAACAGCATTTGGAAGCCCAGGTGTGATAACATTGGCGATTAATGGTGAGTGCAGCTTATCCCTACAAAAGACTTATTTTTATTTTGTCATGTTCTCAATTACTTTGTTGTGTACAAGTACCTAGGCCTATAGTTGGAGTATGTAGTGTATGGAATTAGTGGGAAAACCTACCATATTTTATATAAGCTGATAACCAATTCTCTCTGCTGATAGGCATGGTGAAAAAGTAAGCCTGAGTACGAAGTGTGCAGAAATGGACAAAGAGATGATAAGTGCATTAGGCGTGTCCACCGCTGTACTCAACAACGTCATATTCTGTCACCAGGAGGATTCCAACTGGCCTTTAAGTGAAGGAAGGCAGCTGAAGATAAAGTTTGATGAGATCTTTTCTGCCACTAGGTAAATACTTGATTTTGAATCGTCTATAAAACCACAACCAAAAATGTATTGGTATTTACAGTGCATATAGACTAATATCTTTTTGGGGGTTTTTTTGGTAATATTCCTTTCCAGATTTTCTGTCTGAGCAGGTTAAAAATCCTGCTTGTTATCAGTTCACAGGAACCAGAACTCCATCTTTTTATGTAGTGTGGGCTCTGTTTTATTTAGCATTTTGTTGAAGACCTGTACTATTCTATCGTTTTCAACAGCTAAAAGCTTGAATTAAGTCAGTAGGATGATAAACCTCTTTTCTCTCCAGACCAATTTTCACATTTTTGACAAACACAAATAAAACCTGATGATAAAATACATCATATTATACCCCTAATCCATGTATGTTCTAAAAGTAAAGACATGGGGCGACATATATGTACGGGGCTGCGCCAGTAGTCTGGCGTCTTTTCAGCCTAAAATATATTTATAACCGACGCATTCCAAAATTAGGCGCTTTATAAAGCGCCCGCAGCACTTTGTAATGCGCCTAAAAGCGGGGGCGTTCTGGTGGCGTGTCGCACTACAACAATGGTATTCTACACATTTATGACTCTAGTACAGCAAAACCAGGCACATTACTGTTGGACCAGGTAGACCAGTTTAAAAGTGCTTTACCTGAGCCAGATTTGTCACTTTGTAGCTAGAAAGTGCTATATCTATGACCCGCAGTAGAACAGGTTTATAGATTCAGGAGCATGCTACTAATGTGTGCAAAAAAAAATGGCGTCTGAGCGCCAAAATACATACATGTCGCCCTAGGTGCATTGTGAAAATGCCGCCCAGTACTTTAAATCCACCAATCTAACTAGAAATTAAAACTGAAAATGGAAAGAGCTTAAACATGGCATTTATGGCTGTGTTTACATGTACAGTGCCTTGCGAAAGTATTCGGCCCCCTTGAACTTTTCAGCCTTTTGCCACATTTCAGGCTTCAAACAGAAAGATATAAAATTTTTATTTTTTTGTGAAGAATCAACAACAAGTGGGACACAATTGTGAAGTGGAACGAAATTTATTGGATATTTTAAACTTTTATAAAAAACTGAAAAGTGTTACATGCAATATTATTCTGCCCCCTTAAGTTAATACTTTGTAGCGCCACCTTTTGCTGTGATTACAGCTGCAAGTCACTTGGGGTATGTCTCTATCAGTTTTACACATTGAGAGACTGAAATTCTTGCCCATTCTTCCTTGGATAACAGCTGGAGCTCGTGGTGTGGAGTGTTTGTGACAGCTGGAGCTCAGTGAGGTTGGATGGAGTGTTTGTACAGCGGAGCTCAGTGAGTGGATGAGAGCTTGAAAGCAGTTTTCAGCTCTTTCCACAGATTCTCCATTGGATTCAGGGCTGGACTGTGACTTGGCCATTCTAACCCCTGGATACGTTTATTTGTGAACCATTCCAGTGTAGATTTTGCTTTATGTTTGGGATCATTGTCTTGTTGGAAGATAAATCTCCGTCCCAGTCTCGGGTCTTTTGTAGACTCCAATAGGTTTTCTTCCAGAATGGTCTTGTATTTGGCTCCATCCATCTTCCCTGTCCCTGCTGAAGAAAAGCAGGCCCAAACCATGATGCTGCCACCACCATGTTGACAGTGGGATGGTGTGTTATGAACTGAGTGTGTTGCTTTTACGCCAAACATATCGTTTCGCATTGTGGCCAAAACAGTTTGATTTTGGTTTCATCTGACCAGAGCACCTTCTTCCACATGTTTGGTGTCTCCCAGGTGGCTTGTGGCAAACTTTAAACGAGACTTTTTTATGGATATCTTTGAGAAATGGCTTTCTTCTTGCCACTCTTCCATAAAGGCCAGATTTGTGCAGTGTACGACTGTTTGTCCCTATGGACAGACTCTCCCACCTCAGCTGTAGATCTCTGCAGTTCATCCAGAGTGATCATGGGCCTCTTGGCTGCATCTCTGATCAGTCTTCTCCTTGTTTGAGATGAAAGTTTAGAGGGACGGCCTGGGTCTTGGCGGATTTGCAGTGGTCTGATACTTCCATTTCAATATGATCGCTTGCACAGTGCTCCTTGGGATGTTTAAGTTTAGGAAATCTTTTTGTATCCAAATCTGGCTTTAAACTTCTCCACAACAGTATCACGGACCTGCCTGGTGTGTTCCTTGGTCTTCAAGATGCTCTCTGTGTTTTAAATAGAACCCTGAGACTATCACAGAGCAGGTGCATTTATACAGAGACTTGATTACACACAGGTGGATTACATTCATCATCATAAGTCATTTAGGACAACATTGGATCATTCAGAGATCCTCACTGAACTTCTGGAGTGAGTTTGCTGCACTGAAGGTAAAGCGGCCGAGTAATATTGCACGCCCCACTTTTCAGTTTTTTGTTTTTTTTTTTTTACAAAAGTTTAAAATATCCAATAAATTTCATTCCACTTCACAATTGTGTCCCACTTGTTGTTGATTATTCACAAAAAATTTTAATTTGTTATCTTTATGTTTGAAGCCTGAATTGTGGCAAAAGGTTGAAAAGTACAAAGGGGCCGAATACTTTCACAAGGCACTGTACATATCTTCGTATAATCACCAAAACGCCTTCTTGGTTAAACCCTTTTAAGTTACAGAGCTATACCGGTATCTAAGTTCTAACACTAATTGTCTAGTTGTGTTGAGCATTTGAAATTATGCCTTACTACATACATCTTTGAAGGGGGGGGTAATGTCTCTCCTTTGGTTGGACTGAGGATTTATTTCAGATTTATTTCAGACCTCATTGACTGTTTTGCATGAAGTAAAGGCTTTTTGAGAAAGACCTGAAGAGCTCCACAGCACACTCTAATGGATGTTGTTATCCTCAGTCCACCTGTAACTCACAAGAGCCTTGCAATGTGAAAAGGACTTAAGCCAAATCAGTTAAGTTCATCTACCGACTGCTGTTTCGGGGTATTTGCCCCTCGTCAGTGCAGAGTAGAACTTACTGGTTGGCTTTGAAACAAGAGCGGCTTTGAATAGGGGAATATCTCTCCTTGGGGAGAGCCACCAAAAAATGCCTGTAGATGAACGTAACTAGTTTGGCTTAAGTCCTTTTCACATTGCAAGACTTTTCTGTGTTACATGTGAATTAAGAATAACTACATCCAATAGAGTGCGCTGTGGAGCTCCTCAGCTCTTTTTCCACAAGCCTTTACTTTATACATACATCTTTGGCAGTGAAAATAATCTCAAGTTATGACTCCAATTTAAACACAGCTGTAAATAATAATTACTAAATATATGCTTTTATATTTGACCAACAGTGTATTGTAAGGGACTATATGCAATGTCATGTATTTAACTAGTTGCTAACTGGAACGTTTACCCACCTTCCTGACCAGGCACACACGGGTTTGAATGCTATAATGTTTTTTTGCACACATGCTGGGTTCACACTATGGGCGACATGTATGAAGCTCGCCACGTCGGGGCGCACCTTTCCGCCGGTTTTCCGGCGAAATCTGCTCATGATTTATGTCGGCGCTGGGGCGCGCTCATACATTCCATGTAAAGTCCGCCGCGCCTAGCCAGTGTTTGAGGCGCAGTGTGGGACTTAGGCGCAGTGCGGGGCTGCGCCTATGATTCCCCGTCGGAGGTAGTGCGGTCATACATGCGGGCAAAAGTCCACCGCGCCTCGCCAGTGTGGGGGGCGCTGTGCGGGACTAAGGCGTAGTGTGGCGCTGCGCCTATGATTCGCCGTCCGAGGAGGTGCGCTCGTACATGTGGGGAAAAGTTCCCTGCACCTCGCCAGTGTGTGGGGCGCAGTGCGGGGACATGGGCGCTGTGCGGGACTGCGCCGAAAATCTGTTCCGATGTGAGACAGGCTGGAACAGCGAGAAATCATTCCACATGTCAGTGCGGAGTATGAATTAAAAATCGCCTTTATAAAGGCGTTCAACATTCTCAGAAAAAAGAGCTGAAACCTAAAAAATAAAAAAATACATGAAACAAAATCACTTTCCAATATCCTAATTCAAGAATTAGGATATTGGAAATTGCCGGGAAATACAGTAATTCAAATTCTGAAAGCTATTCTCATTGGTCGGCATAAACCGGCCAATCAGAATAGGAGCGACAGTGAACCATTAAAACCTATGGAGAACTATTGACCAATCAAAATCAAAGGCGGGACAGTTCAAAATACAGTAAAAATGCAGAAAAGAGCTGATTGGCTGAGCTAGCGGGGGCTTGGCTAGCTCGGCCAATCAGAATAGGAGCGACAGTGAACCATTAAAACCTATGGAGAACTATTGACCAATCAGAATCAAAGCTGGGACAGTTCAAAATACAGTAAAAATGCAGAATAGAGCCGATTGGTTGAGCTAGCGGGGGCTTGCCAATCCCAGCCAATCAGAGCGCGAGCTACTTCTCCCATTGTAGTCTATGGAGAGATCGGCGCCATGCAATCTCGGCTCTCAGCGCCGTGCGGCATGAAGTATGAGTAAAAAAATTATTTTTATTAAGTGTAAAATATTCTCTGAAAAATAGCTGAAACCTTCTATAAACATACATTAATAAAATCCCGAACAACGCATTTGTCGCCGAGACTGGCGCAACATAAGGAATTGGGTTATAGAGAATTGCCGGGAAATACAGTAATTCAAATTGTTTAAGCTCTTCTCATTGGTCGGCATAAACCAGCCAATCAGAATAGGAGCGACAGAGTCCCATTAAAACCTATGGAGAACTATTGACCAATCAGAATAGGAGCGACAGTGGCCCATTATATCCTATGGAGAAGTTTTGACCAATCAAAATCAAAGGCGGGACAGTTCAAAATACAGTAAAAATGCAGAAAAGAGCTGATTGGCTGAGCTAGCGGTGGCTTGCCTATCCCAGCCAATCAGAGCGCGAGCTACTTTCCCATTATAGTCTATGGAGAGATGGGGCAATAAAATCTCGGCGCTCAGCGCCGTGCGGCATGGAGTAGGAATAAAAAAATCATTTTTATAAAGTGTAAAACATATCAGAAAAAGCGCTGAAACCTTCTCTAAAAATAAATCTGTTAAATCCCGAACAACGCGTTTGTTGCCGAGACCGGCGCTACATAAGGAATTGCAATATAGAGACTTGCCGGGAAATACAGTAATTCAAATGCAGAGCGAGCTCTGTTTGTGATTGGCTAAGTTAAAAGAGGCGCGTTTATTTGGACCAATGGGAGAGCGAGCGACGCTCCTATGGGTTTTCTAATGCAATCTGAAATAAAACTGTACACGGCCGAAATCAAATGATAAGACTTCAGAAGTTGTCCCGATGTGTACATAAAATGAAAATAATATGGGGGTAAAGAAAAAAAAATATTACATCAATAAAATCCTGTTTATTTCTTTATTTTTGTTGTACCCATACTATTGATCCCTGGATAACCAAAATAACCAAATAAACATGATTTAATTGATTTAATTTTTTTTTTTCGTTACCCCCATATTATTATTCATTTTATATACACATCGGGACAACTTCGGCAGTATTATCATTTGATTTCGGCCGTGTACAGTTTTATTTCAGATTGCATTAGAAAACCCATAGGAGCGTCGCTGGCTCTCCCATTGGTCCAAATAACCGCGCCTCTTTTAACTTAGCCAATCACAGAGCCCGCTCTGCATTTCTTTTCCCATAGAACTCTATGAGAAAGTAGCTCGCGCTCTGATTGGCTAAGCTGGACGAGCCCCCGCCGCTTCAACCAATCAGCTCGTTTCTGCCTTTTTACTGTATTTGGAACTGTCCCGCCTTTGAATATGATTGGTTAATTTTTCTCCATAGGATATAATGGATCCCTGTCGCTCCTATTCCGATTGGTCAATTCTCTTCCATAGGATATAATGTGCCACTGTCGCTCCTATTCTGATTGGCTGGTTTATGCCGACCAATGAGAATAGCTTAAACAATTTGAATTACTGTATTTCCCGGCAATTCTCTATATTGCAATTCCCTATGTAGCGCCGGTCTCGGCGACAAACACGTTGTTCGGGATTTAACTGATTTATTTTTAGAGAAGGTTTCAGCGCTTTATCTGATAATGTTTTACGTTTAATAAAAATGATTTTTTTATTAATACTTCATGCCGCACGGCGCTGAGCGCCGAGATTTTAGTGCGCCGATCTCTCCATAGACTACAATGGGAGAAGTAGCTCACGCTCTGATTGGCTGGGATAGCCAAGCCCCCGCTAGCTCAGCCAATCAGCTCTTTTCTGTATTTTTACTGTATTTTGAACTGTCCCGCCTTTGATTTTGATTGGTCTATATTTCTCCATAGGTTATAATGGGACACTGTCGCTCCTATTCTGATTGGTCAAAACTTCTCCATAGGTTTTAATGGGTCTTTGTCGCTCCTATTCTGATTGGCTGGCTTCTGCCGACCAATGAGAAGCGCTTAAACAATTTAAATTACTGTATTTCCCGGCAAGTCTCTCTATGGCAATTCCTTATGTAGCGCCGTTCTCGGCGACAAACGCGTTGTTCGGGATTTAAGTGCTTTATTTTTAAAGAAGGTTTCAGCGCTTTATCTGATAATATTTTACACTTAATAAAAAAGATTTTTTTATTCATACTCCATGCGCACGGCGCTCAGCGCCGTGATTGCATTGCGCCCATCTCCCCATAGACTACAATGGGAGAAGTAGCTCGCGCTCTGATTGGCTGGGATAGGCAAGCCACCGCTAGCTCAACCAATCAGCTCTTTTCTGTCTTTTTACTGTATTTTGACCTGTCCCGCCTTTGATTTTGATTGGTCCAAACTTCTCCATAGGATATAATGGGTCTTTGTCGCTCCTATTCTGATTGGTCAATTCTCCTCCATAGCTTATAATGGGTCTTTGTCGCTCCTATTCTGATTGGCTGGCTTCTGCCGACCAATGAGAATAGCTTACAGAATTTGAATTACTGTATTTCCCGTCAATTCTCTCTATTGGAATTCCCGATGTAGCACCGGTCTCGGCGACAAACGCATTGTTCGGGATTGAATTGATTTATGTTTATAGAATGTTTGAGCTCTTTTTCAGAGAATATTTTACAACTAATAAAAATGTTTTTTTTATTCATACTCCATGCCGCACGGCGCTGAGAGCCGAGATTGCATTGCGCCCATCTCTCCATAGACTACAATGGGGGAAGTAACCGCCTTGATGCTGGATAGCCAAGGCCCCGCTACTCCCCCCCTTTGATTTTGATTGGTTCAACTTCTCCATAGGCTATAATGGGTCCCTGTCGCTCCTATCTGATGGCGAGTGCCAACCCCCCTAGCTCAGCCAATCAGCTCTTTTCTGCATTTTACTGTATTTTGAACTGTCCCGCCTTTGATTCTGATTGGTCAATAGTTCTCCATAGGTTTTAATGGTTCACTGTCGCTATTCTGATTGGCTGGTTTATGCCGACCAATGAGAATAGCTTTCAGAATTTGAATTATTGTATTTCCCGGCATTTTCAAATATCCTAATTCTTTATTTTGCGCCGTTATATATTTTTGTAAATTGTTTTTTTTTTTTTTTTGAGGTTGAGCTCTTTTCTGATAATGTTTTACGCCTTTATAAAGGCGATTTTTTCGGAATCATACTCCATGCCGCACGGAGCTGAGCGCCGAGATTTCTGTCGCGATCTTCTATATGCTTCCTCGCATGTTCCGTTCTTGCTTCACTTCGCCTCTGCCGGAGCATTTAGACCAAAATAAACTAGGTCTGACTGTCGGAGCTGCAGAGCGCTGCATTGCGCCGCGCTTTGGCGAGCCGCCATCGTACATGCCTCGGGGTTTTCGAGCGCGCCGCGTCCCGCCCGGAACGCCTACCCCGCGCCCACACCGCACCCATTGCCCGCCCCTTCATGCGGGGCGCAACTGAAAGTGGCGAACGCTGCACCTAACCCTGCATCCTTGCGTCCGACAGCGGGATTCGGGCCGGGAGGCGCAGTATACGCCAGAAAACGGGCGAAAAGCCCGATCATACATGTCGCCCTATGTGCCTTATGTATGAAACATGTCAAGCAGTAAGACTGTCATAGCAACCAATCAGAGCTCGGCTTTTATTTCATATAATGCTATGAAAAAATAAAAACTGAGCTCTGATTGGTTGCTATGGGCAACAGACAGTCTTACTACTATGCAGTTTTCATACATAAGGCCCTATGTATGTGACATGTTTTTTGCAGCAATATTTGTAAGTCAAAACCAGGAGTGGAGCTTAAACAGAGAAAAAGGAAAAGGCTTGTACCTCTTCTGAGTTTCTGACCCATTCATGGTTTTGGCTTACACATGATGCTTCAAAATACACGCAAAGAAACCTAGCGTAAAACAGCCTTATTCTACTATTTTTTCACCCTTTTTCCATGACATCTTGTGCTTTATTTTTCTGTAATTTTACAGTTAGTTTTTTTCTTTTTTTTAATATTATGAGGGAAATTAGTAAAAAAAAGTCTGTTTTTTCACATTTTTAAATGTATTTTTCAACAGCAAACGTGGTGTTTTAGTGTCATCGGGGGTGGTGCTAAAAGTTGGAATTTGGGCTGTTAGTATTAATTTTAGTAAAATTTTATTTTGTGTGTTATTTTAGTCTACATATTGTGCATTCTTACATTACTTTTATTTTATTTTTATTTCACCTGTAGCTGGAACTGATATATTGGCCTCAGTTACTGGGTGCCAGTGGTCACGTGACTGCCGAGCCAGGAAACAGAACTCTGTCTGGCTTCCTGCCAGCCTGTGTATACAGCACTCACTGTATACACAGTCATTAAGAAGGCAGGGACGGCAATAAACTGTACCTGTCTTCTCAGTGTAGAGCCAGCTAACGATAATAGCAGACTCTCCATCTTATTCTGCAGTGCAGAGCTATGAAGCCACCATCCAGACATTTGTAGCTAAAAAAAAGGGTCTTGCACTTTAGAATAAAATTAATGTAAACTGTATCTTAGCTGTATATACATGGATAGATAATTAGACATTGTTACAAACATCATTGATCTACATGGCCTGATTTGAGCCGGAAGTAACGACATGCAAACAATTTAAATTGTGCTGATAATGACAAGAACTGGATCTCATTTACTTTGAAAGTGTTTTCTCTCTACAAGTATAGAAAAAATCACTTGTTGGTTAATGGAGATTAGACTTCGGAAATCCATATAGATCCTCAAAATGAAGTGGCTGCAGCACTGGCTTAGTTCTGATGCCTTTTCAAAATGGGCACAGGAGGTGGCTGGGAGCTCTGCTGTGGAGGGAACAGTGACATGGCTTCATTCACTTTGCCCTGCTGGGATCTGGGGGGAAGGTCCCAGAAATGAGGCCACCACCAGTCTTAATGTTTCGTATACCAGCTATATCCCAGAAGATTGTAACAAATACCTCTGGCTCTTGATAGAGCAGATATCCTGAGCCAACAGCAGCTAGGAACAGTGTGTTAGAAGGAGCACTACAGACAACTATGTAAGTAGCTGCACAGATCTCCAGTTTTAATCTTTCAGCTGGGCTATTTGCATGTGTAGTATGTGCCCACTTGGCACGGGCTCATAGCAAACTTCATTTGTCTGTGCGTAGCCTCCCACTGTGGTGGCTCTTGCTTCCTGAAGTCATTCCCAGCTGCTGCTTGCTTCTGATCTCATATGCAGTCAAATAAAAGGCCGTACTTGTAAGTATGTATATGGCAAAAAATACACCTTGTGAGCGCCTTGTTTGTGTTACTATTGTAAGCATTGGTTCTGAGATGTTCTTTATTAACCCCTTCCCGACATAGGACGTATGCATACGCCCTAGCGGGAAGTGACTTTCCCTCAAATGGACGTATGCATACGTCCTGGCGGGCGAGCTGTGCGCGATCGCAACATGGGACCAGCGGTAAATTACGGCTAGCCGCATGCCGGGGTGATTACCGCTTCATTACCGCAGCCTGTCATGGCTGCGATAATGAAGCCGCAGGCAGGAAGAGGGAGCTGTAGTGTGGCACCGATCTCCTGTCTGATGGTCCCGGGAAGTGCCGTTCACTTCCCGGGGTCATCTGTGACGTCACCAGGCCCGCAATGCATTGCGGGGATGGTGACAGGTAGTTGTCATGGCGACCAGTACACAGTACTAGTACTGTGCACTGGCCTGCCTTCTAACAGCAATCTGATGATTGCTGTTAGAAGAAAAAGTGAAAAAAAGTTAAAATAAATGGAATAAAAAGCGATCAAAAACTCTAATAAACTCCAACGTTGTACCAATTAAACGTCCATTATCTGCAAAAAAAAAAAAAAAT
>JAODAL010031650.1:0-48131 GCA_025379985.1 Phyllomedusa bahiana
TTTTGGTTTTTTAACACTAGTTTTTGGGTTAAAACGACAAAATTGAACGGCACAGTTTTTTTGTTGATGAAATTTTAGTGCATGCGATAATTTGGTTAAAACCTGTGCATCATCTATTAAGATCGCGCCATTTTCGGCACTTCCTGTAATTTTGGCGGCCGGGCAAATCAGCTTACAGAATAGAGCAGGGTGAGATTTTCTGTGCGACTCAGGGACTGGGTGATGTTATGGTTGCGATTGGCTGGAAAAAATCACATGACCTCGTTTTAAATAAAACAGCGTTTCCTATTCAGCCTCAGTGTCTCTCGCGTCTCATAGCATTAGGAGTGCGCTCTGTTTTGGGGTCCAAACAGCTCAGCGAAATTATTCTATTTCTTCACAGAGAAACCTTACTATTAGCTGAGACCCCCTTACAATTTAGTTTAGATTAGAGATTGGAAGATTTTATGTAGTTAGCTAAAAATTTTTTAAAGGTGCAATCTAACCGCTGTAAAGTCACGGGAGAAAGTGGGGGGGGAGGGCGCGGGGCGAACACAGAAAAGCTCTAAAGAATACTGGATAAAGTTCACCAAGACTTAGTGTAGACATTGCACTGCAATAGTTTTTATTATAACAGTTTTCCTTTTGAAATATTCCTGGATATTGGGCAGCCTGGACTTATAGGATACACATTTTTTCTATTTAACGGGCAGGTCTCTTTGTTAGGTGCAAAACTCCACTTTTATTATCAGTATACATTTCAGATAGGTGTTCATTTTCAATTTTGCCCATTCCACCTTGTTGATATATCCACCTTGCATTTAAAAATTTGAATCCAGCAATTTTATATCACCACAGGTAAAATTGAAAGGTGCCAAAAATATCTTGTATTTACGAATACAAAAACAGATACTGTTTTTTGGACTTTGGCGCACTACAGCTTTGTTCATTTGAGGCAGCTTGCACTTAAATCTGAATCCGCAATTTTATAGTCACCACAGGTGAATTAAAAGGGTGCCAAAAATATCTTGTATTATACAATACATAACAGACGTGTTTTTTGCACTCTTGCCCAGTCCAGATTTGTTGATAAGACACCTTGTACTTAAATTTGAATCCAGCAATTTTAAGTCACCACAGGTAAATTTGGGAAGGTGCCAAAAATATCTTGTAATTATACGAAAAACATAACGATACGTGTTTTTTGACTTTGGCGCACTACAGCTTTGTTCATTGAGGCAGCTTGCACTTAAATCTGAATCCAGAAATTTTTTATAGCCCACCACAGGTAAATTGAAAGGGCCAAAAATATCTTGTATTATACGAATACATAAAAGATACGTGTTTTTTGACTTTGGCGCACTACAGCTTTGTTCATTGAGGCAGCTTGCATTTAAATCTGAATCCCAGCAATTTTATAGTCACCACAGGTGAATTGAAAGGTGCCAAAATATCTTGTATTATACGAATACATAACAGATGTGTGTTTTTTGACTTTGGCGCACTACAGCTTTGTTGATAGATCTACTTTGCAGTTATATTTAAATACAGCAATTTTTTGTTTTGATTTGCAGGATTTGAAATAGCTGTGATTTGCCTTTCTTTTAAATAAGAGACTTTCCAAAACTCTTCCTACCTTCTCAAATTTTTATTTTTTCTGAACAGGAGCGAAATTCAGGTGGTAACGAGCAAAGAGGGGGTTTAGGACAGGAGGTAGAGGTTACGAGAGAAGGTGCTCCTTCCAGTGCTGGCGACAACACGCATGCCAGCGGATCGTCAGTTGCAGGACCGTTCAGGCCTGTCATCGCTGGGTCGGGGCCCCTGTGAATCTCAGTAACGAACAGCGTCGCCAATCTGTCCTTCATTGGTTAATGCAACCTGCATCCAGCAGTCTTACCTCCTCGTCCTCCCAGTCATGGCCACAAATCGTCATCAGCATCACCAGCATCCGCCCCAACATGAAGCAGCCCAAATGTCAACTCGTGTACCCACCACTGTGGATAATCCATTTTATGAAGACCACTTTGATGACAAAATGCGGTTGGGGTCAGAAGGCATGTTAAAAGATCAAGAGGCCAAAGAGGATGATTTTCTCTGCTCTGACGCCCATTTACTGATGCCATCAGAGGAGGAGAAGGAAGCCGTCAATCGGCAAAAATCCCGGGCGGTCGGCAACCCCTTTTGCAGTCCCTCTTGCTTGTAGCCGCAGCTCCTGGATGCAGAATGTCAGGACGACGAAGTCACCTGTGTTGATGATGATGATGACACATTGCGGATCCAACGTGGTCTTTTCAGCAGAATTTGCTTGCGAGCGCTTCATCACTGGACGAGGAGGAAGACGGGTTCCGCCTCAACAAGGGAGAGGGCGGTCGCAGAAGTCCGCTTTTTTGATTTCGAGAGCCACGGTCAGCGCAAACCCAGCGCCTCGCTTACGCGTCAAAAAGGTCCAGGACCTCTCAAGCCGGGGCCTTCTTTGCCCAAGCCTTGATAAAACCCCAGCATGTCATATGCCGTAAAACCATAAGTAGAGGCAAAAACCTTAGGTGGTTAACCACCACCAACAAGTCTAGTCACATGCAGCGAATGCATGAGTTGAAATGGAGGCAACACTTGTCTAAAAAAGGCCAGACCGACGCCGGCCTCCAACCACTGTCACACCCTTTTGTCCCCCCGCCTCCTCCTCCTCCGCCACCCCCAAAAGCTTTTCCTCAGCTGCGCTTGTCTCTCATAGTCATGATCTGGGATCAGCCTCCACCGTTCCCCGAGTACCACCAGCACCACCAGAGACCCATCCTACCCCTTCTCCTTCCGCCAGTTTGACGACCAGCACGCCGTACAGCAGCCAGTCTAGCAGCCAGCCTTCTGTCTTCCAGGTTTGGGAGCAGAAAAAAACACTTTAACCCAAAACCATCCCAAAGCCAAAAGCCTGAATGTCGGCATTGCCAGGCTTTTGGTCTTGGAAATTTTTGCCTTTCCGTCTGGTGGACACAGAGGGGTTCCGCCACATCATGGCCCTCGCCTGCCCCCAATACCAGATGCCGAGCAGGCATTTCTTTGCCAGACAAGCCGTCCCTGCCCTGGCCAGCCAGGTGTCATCTAAAATTTCAAGCGCGTTGTCTGCATCTGGGGCCGGAAAAGTCCATCTGACCACCGACACATGGACTAGTAAGCACGGCCAAGGCTGCTAAAATCTCTGTGAAGCTCACTCGGTGAGCTGGGTGGATGTCTCTGGGGGTGACGGTGGCTCTCCGGCTCGGCGCATGCTCTTCAAAACGCAGGGATGGTGCAGGGTTCTTTCCCCCAAGTCCTCTGGTGGCATCACGTGCCCAGAGAAACCGGGGCCGTGTTGAAATTAATCTGTCTTGGAGACCATCCACACACAGGTCAGGAGCTGTGGACGGCTCTCCGCAACGAAACTGACGGCTGGCTGGGTGTCAAGAACCGTGTGCCAGGCCAGGTGGTGTGCGATTAAGGGCGAAAAAATCAGGCCGCCCGTAAGATAGGTAGGCTGGAGCACATCCCTTTTCCTGGCACATGTCATGAACCTTGTCGCCAGAAATTTCTAAAGAGCTACCCGGGTCTGGACTGCTGCTGAGGAAGGCTCGAAGTCTAAGTTCGCACTTCCGCCGTTCGCACCCCGCTTCGTCCCGCCTGGCAGCGTTGCAGCATCAGCTCGGCCTCCCCGTCAACCGTTTTCATTGTTGACATGGCAACATGCTGGAATTCCACCCCCCACATGCTCCGCGATTGTGGCAGCAGCGCAATGCCATTACGCAGTACGAAATGGGCACATGGCCAGACACGCAGAGGGGCGGACCTCGGGGTGTTGAGCCACCAAGAGTGGAGGCAGGTGAAAGAGCTCTGCACCATCCTTGCCAGTTTTGAAGACCACCAAAATGGTCAGGCGGACAATGCCCTTGTCAGCATGAGCATTGTGGTGATCTTAGTTCTGGAACGATCGTTGGGGCACTCTGAAACAACAGGTCCCGCCAGCGAGGAGGAGGAGAGACGGACACAGATGCGACACGGACCTTTCTCTCCGTCAAATCCACAAGGCCCGACAGTTTCACCCAAATTTTATCGTTCTTCATTAGCAGTGGTTCGGGGTCCAGAGCTAGTGCAAGGGGGCGCATCAGCTCTCAGGGTGCATCATCTCAGGGAAGTCAGGGGTGTGTTGAAGCTGTGCCCCGAGGGAGCGGAGGAGCAGGAGGTATTCCTAGACACCGACGTTACCGACGTCCCTGCCTTGGAAAGAGGTTGGCGCGAATTTGAGGCGGAGGAGGAAGATGAGGAAGATCAGTTTGCTAGTGCCCCTCAGAGGCTTGGGAAATCAAGGCTCCATCTCTCACATGAGTGCTTGGATGCTCCATTTCCTCCAACATGATCCTCGATTAAGGCCATCAAAATTTAACAACATTACTGGGTAGCCACCTTCCTGGATCCCCGGTAAAAAAACAAAACTCAGCACTTTCCTTCCACCCACCCAAATAAGAGTAAAAATGCAGGGAAAAGGAGACCTTGCTGATTGATCAAACTGGAGACATCTGTTGCGTTGCTTCACGTTCCTCAAATGTCACGGTGGAAAAAACATCAGCGACGGGACAGCAGTAGAGTGCCAAGTAGCCGCAGCAGCAGCAGCAGGCAAGGTGGCAGAAGCCTAATGGGTGAAACCCCTGGCAATCTTTGTTTACCAAACCCCACCAACGCATTTGAATGCAGGGCACACATCCAACACACAGAGACCAGCTTAAGATCATGGTGCACGACTATCTGCGTCTCAACACCGAGTTTTTATATGTGTTCCGGACCCAATAGACTTCTGGGGGATCCAAAATGGACGAATGGCCCCAGCTCGCTCGCCACGCCATAGAGGTGTTGTCCTGCCCCCGCAGCCTGCGTCATATCTGAGCGGACCTTCAGCACAGCTGGAGGAGTCATTACAGACAAAGCATCCGGCTTTCCACAGATAATGTGGATGGTTTGACTTTCATCAAATGAATCAGGCATGGATCTTTGATGTTGTAAGCCCCAATTGCGAGGTCACCGATTAGTTGCCGGTCTATTTCCCCATTTTCCCCTTCAAACCCGAAATGGTCCTCTTGAAAAATGTTTTTTAAAATGATAATTTCTTACTGCAAATTTTTATTTCTCTTTTCCCAAAAAGTTCATTTTGCTGGTTTTGCTGTGAGGAGACTGTAAAAGACAGCAAGGTTTTATGACAACACCGTATTCCATTTACTCACTTTAATTTTTTAGAAGTATTTCGCTTGTCCCAATGGTTTTGAGGTCATGTTTTCTGTGAGATACAGCTAAAAAATATGGTCCTTTTGGAACAGAAATGTGGCTTTTAAGTGGCATTTCTACCTCACAATTTTTTAATAGTGGCTGAGAAATCATATTTATAATTTTTTGGGGTCATGTAAACTGTGAGATACAGCAATAATCATGGTCCTTTGGAACAGAAATTGGCTTTCTAAGTGGCATTTTCCCTCACAATTTTTAACAGTGGCTGAGAAGTCATTTTTATAATTTTTTTGGGTATGCTAGCTTTTAAATATCAACAGGTACTAATTATTAAAAAAAAATGTTGTTTCTAACATACATTGTTCTTCACAATTGGTCCAAAATGGCTCAAGGGTCATGCTTTTGAATTTTTGGGGGCAATTTGCTTTTGAAATGCAACTATACTACAGGTCCTATTTTAAAAAAAAATGTTGTTTCTAACAGACATTTGTTCTTCACAATTGTCCCAAAGTGGCTCAAGGGTCATGCTTTGAATTTTTGGGGCATTTTTGCTTTGAAATGCAGCTATACTACAGGTCCTATTATAAAAAAAATGTTGTTTCTAACAGACATTTGTTCTTCACAATTGTCAAGAGTGGCTCAAGGGGGTGATGGTGCTGTCAGAAACAGGAATAGGTAGGACCTGTTAATGGACACATATTGCAAAATGACTTGTTTTTGCAAGATCTTTAAATACTATCAATCCCTGTATTGAGACAACCCATTAAAAACAAAATTTAAAAAAAAAGAAACAAAACATGGTGGGATTCCATCCTATTTTAAAAATGTGTTTCTAGAATTAAATATAAAAAAACTTGCATTACAAAATAGCGGTAAAAAAATTCCTCTGAATTGCACAAGGGAGGTACATGAAAAACTTGACCCGATGTAGGTTATTCAGAGGACATGGAGTATGGGGCACGGACAAGAAACAAAGTACAGAGACAATTTCCTCCAGCACGTTAGTTAAAATGAGAAAAAGAATGCCAAAAAAAAGGGCACCTGGGTGGAATAGGGGCGTTAACCACCATTAATTTCCAAGTGAAGCTCAATTGGTCCGCACTCATACGGAGGGGCAAGCGCTACCCAGGACAGGGACAGTATATGTCCAGTTTCAACTAAAATGGCGGTTGAAAGACCCCTATTTTCCGGCACTTTTTAAATGTGGGGGTCATGCAGGTTTGGGGGCTCATGCTGTGGCCCAGGACAGGTATAGTCAATGTCCAGTGAAAAAAAAATGGTGTTTGAAAGACTCCTTTTTCCGGCACTTTCTAAATCTGGGGGTCATGCAGGTTTGGTGCTCATGTTGCGTTCACGACAGGGATATTCAATGTCCAGTTCAAGTAAAATGATGGTTCAAATCATACTGCCTTCTGGCACTTTTTAATTTTGGGGGTCATGCAGGTTTAAGGGTCATGCTGTGGTACAAGACAGGGATAGTGAATGGTGTGTGATTTTTTTTTTTCTGTGGCTTTTATAACCTAAGTGTGTTGCCTAAGATGTAGCACGTATCCATTTGACTGTTGTGAATGTTAATTCCAGCTTCTCCAGCCCTGTTTGGGTGTAAGAATGAAGGTGTTGTTGCTCTCCCATAGACTTTAATGGTCATCGCTCATAATCGACCACTCACTATCGACTATATTGTCGATGATGGTCGACCATCGACCGATGTCGATGGCCAACGTAATCGCTCAACACTACTAACCACCTCTTTTCTCAAAGTGGGATGGTAAAATCCCTGCTTACAAACCTTTACCCTTTAGAGCTCTGTAGCCTTTTGCCCCCTTGTTCAAAACTCTTTCATCACCAATGTCCCTCTAAAGGACTCTTTTAGCAATCGTAGAGCTGAAATGTCAGTGAATGCTGTAGAACCACCCACAGTTTTAACAGGAAGTGGGAGCCTGAAGCCAGCTGTGAAGAGCAGGCTCTGTTAAATAGCATGGTGGGAAACTCACTTAAAAAGATTAAAGGCGTTGGACACTTTCTCACTAATCTACAGCAGTTATTGATCATGCCTCATACTAATATATCCATTACTGAGGTTGTGTCTCATTATGTATATTGGTAGAAGAGTGAAGAAATCGGGCGATACCTTTTAGAGGCTAACTGAATATATTTGATAGTGAGCTTTCGAGAGGACTAGCTCTCTTCTTCAGACATGGTGTTATACAACAAACTGAAAATACACAGACTTTTTATACACAAAAGACCTGGATCTTCAAAGGATTTTAGAATTCTTAAAAATAACAAAATGCAATATAAGTAGAGCATTTATTTACAACAGGTCAAGAAATAAACAGTCTGGAAACTTGTGATGCGTGACAGGAGGGATCAGTAATTATTTCTCTTATCTATGTGCAATCAGGGGAGATTTGTTGCTCTCACAGTTCACACATAGTTTGACATGAAGCTGCTATGAATATTCAATCCATTTTGCAGAGTTTAAAATTTTTGCATTAATTTATATTCCCATTCTTTCCTCTCCCTCTGTGTCTTAAAATGCCCCATTAAGACCGTAACCTGCAAATCTTCCATGGAATGATTTTCTCCAGAGAAATGTGCGGCCACTGGCAAATCAGTTCTGCTGTTATTAATAGTGAATCTATGTGAGTTCATACGCTGACTGAGTCTCTGCCCTGTTTCCCCCACATAAAGGCCTGTGGTCGGACATTGCACACACATAATCAGATACACCACATTGGAAGACCTGCAGGAAAATGTCCCCTTAATTCTGTGCACCTGCTGGGACTGTGGGACAGGCACACTGTCAGTGGTGTGGATGTGCTTGCAGGTCTTGCACCTGTTCTGCAGGCAGGGCGAGGTGGCCATTTTCAGTTGGGGCCTTCAGAGCGCTCCGGACAATAATGCGCCGCAGGTTTGGTGGTTGCCGAAAGGAAAGGAGAGGGGGGACTGGGAATATGTCTTTGAGTGTTGTCCCTATGTAACACAGGTTGAAGTTCCTTGGCAATCTTTCGTAGGATCTCTAGCTGTGGGTTGTAGGTGACAACTAGGCGCAACAACTAGGGGCACTCGTTGTCTGAAGAAGGGAGCTAGTACTCTCGAAAGCTCACTATGAAATATACTCAGTTAGCCTCTAAAAGGTATCACCTGATTTCTTCACTCTTCTACTACTTTCTATGGCTAACACGGTACAACATTATACTACTATGTATATTGTTGAAATCATGCCTACTTACTCACCTGTCCTTGTTCCTGTCCAGACAGCGATCCCATCCATAAGATGGCGGCAGATGGAGGGACTTGTGAACATACATTCATTTAGCCTCCTTCACTGCACATGTGCTAGTTTCCTGTGCACAGTGTTTTTGTACAGAGGAAGCTGTGTGACTGGTATAGAAATATGCCCTTCCATAGGAAGCCATCTTATAAATGAAATCGCTGTTTGGACAGGCTAGAAGGATGGGTGAGTAAGAAGGTGGGACTTCACTAATAATCAGAATGAGGACAACCTAAAGAACAATTATATTAATACCTAGTGGCAGATGAGGATAATTATCAAGGGCATCGCTAGGCTGTTTTATCCAGAGACTTATATACAGCTACTTATGGAGCGGATTTATATACAGCTACCTGAGGAGGGAACTTATATACAGCTATTTATGGAGGGGACTTATATACAGCTACTTATGAAGGAGACTTATATACAGCTACATAGGGAGGGGACTTTTATACAGCTACTTATAGAGGGGACCTATATACAGCTACCTATGGGGGAATTACATACAGCCCCGGATGTTTTAGGACCATAACAACTACCTGATCATTATTCTGCTTTGCTCGATATTAATGAAAAGAGGCCAACCCCTTTGAAGGGATCATCATAAAATGGTCTATAGTTTAACTCATGTTTTTAGGTTAAACACATTTTGTAAGTATTTTTGGTTGTTTTTTTTTAATTGTCCATATCCCTTTCAATATGTTTTAAAAATACTGAAGTCCTGCGGTTTTCAGTTTGGCCACTGGACTTAATAATAGTCTGACACTTTCTTTCCTGTAGAGAAAACTCTTCAGCAGTCTCTGCATTATCATAACACCTAGGATTACACTGAAAGGTGACACCAATGTGTATTAGATAACACAGGATCCATCAGTCAAGATAGGAAATAGTCGCAGCTCACCCTCTCCCCCTCCCTGCACACTGACTTCTTCCCAGGTCACAGATCATGGCTAGAAAACTCTACTATAAAAGTCAATGGGACTGAGTCAGTCTTAGGCTATGTCTCCACTGCACAGAAAAACATCTGTCTTTTCAGCGTTTTTCATTTTCTTAAAACACTGAAAAACGCCTGTAAAGCTGTTCTATAGACTTCTATAGTAAAAATGTCCCGTTGTCTCTTTTTTCTGCTCGTTTTATTTACTGGTCGTCTTTTGGCACGTTTTTCAATGAAAACCCACCCAGGAGATTAAATTCCCACCTATAGTGAGTGTGGTTATACCTTATCAATTCTGCATTTAAGTGTTTGATGTGTCCTCGTTCGTACCGTTCGTAATAAAGATATCTCGCTTTTTGCCGCTAACTGATTTTTACGGATTTTGGCGCAAAAATATGGATTTATATGGATTTTAGCGCTAATAAAGTTATGTCACTTTTGTCACTAAAAATCCTTTTTTACGGATTCTGGCGCTAAAAGCCAGATTTTTGCAGATTTTGCCGCTATTAAGTTATATTGCTTTTGTTTCTTAAAATCTTTTTTTTTACGGATTTTGGCGCTAAAATACTTTCTTTATGGATTTTGGTGCCAGTAAAGTTATCTCACTTTTCTCGCTAAAAATACTTTTTTTTAATGGATTTTGGTGCTAAAATACCCTTTTTACGGATATGACGCTAATAAAGTTCTCTCGCTACTTTATTAACAGATTTTGGCACTAAAATAAGTTTTTCTATGGATTTTGGTGCTAATAAAGATATCTTGCTTTTGCCGCTAAAAATCCGGTTATTACGGCTTTTAGCGGCAAAAGGAAGAAAACTTTATCAGCGCCATAATTCGTAAAAAAAATGGATTTTTGCAAGCAAAATACGTAAAAAAAAGCGATTTTAGCATTAAAATCTGCAAACAACTGGATTTTAGCGGCAAAAGCTAGATAACTTTATTAGCACCAAAGTCCTTAAAAAAGGGACTTTAGCGGCAAAATCCATTGAAAATATATATTTTAGCGCCAATATCCGTTAAAAAAAAAGTATTTTTGCCGACAATAGGGAAATAACTTTATTAGCGCCAAAATCCATAAAAAAACATATTTTAATGACAAAATCTGTAAAAAAAAATGGACTTTAGGGCCAAAATCTGTAAAAACTGTATTTTTGCCGACAAAAGTGAGAGAACTTTATTTGCGCCAAAATCCGTAAAACGACTACAATACATTACATATAAATGCAATAATGTGCTTTGCATCCCCTTCTGTAGGGAGGAGCTACGTCCAATGACTTAATTTATGAATACATTAAAAACCCGACTTGAACACAAGCAAAAAGCGCACGTAAAAAACACGGCAAAAAACAGACTTTTTTTGACAGGCAGTGGACAAAAAACTCAGTTTTATGAACGCTTTTAGGATTTGGGTCTATGTGCATGAAGCTGCTGTAAAGTATCTCTCTAAATGCAGTTAAAAGCAGCTGAAGATGGTTGTCCCCATACAAAAAAAAAAAAGGAGAATTCGAATACGAGTATCATTACAATCCATGTTATTAAATAACGTCACATAAATTATCGACACATATATTGCTATAAACGGAAGTGTAAGTTGACCACATTAAGCTTAGCAAGGGCTTACTTCACTCAGACATAATATAATAGTCTGAGACAATAAGGAGGTGGGAGTAAAAATCCTGACAGTATGTCAACCCTTGGATACCATATTCAAATGTGCTATGGTTAGGAGACGGGCTGTTTGTTTACTGCTTGGGAAACGAAGTGAGAGCTTCTGTGGGGTGAAGCCCAGTTTCAATCCCCCTGTCCGTGGAATCGGGAACACATGTCTGAGGATGATGCAGAAATGAGAGGGAGAGATGCGTGCAGGGTTGGTCAAAGACAGCAAGCAGTGGTACGTGACCAGGGCCGGGACGACGGGTAGGCCAAGGTAGGCGACCGCCTAGGGCGCCTACCTCAGCCTATCCCGAAGGGGCGGCGTCAGAGCCCGACCCTCTCCGGGCACCAGGCCGCTCCGAGGGCTATGAAGCTGCCGCGCGAGGTCTTCTGTGACCAGCATTGCTTCTGCGGAGAAGAGAGCAACGCTCCCTGCCCCGCAGACGAGTGTCGGGCCAGCTCCCCTGAGATCGCGCTTGGATCCTCCGGTGAGGACCGCAGGGCGACACAGTGGGGGCCTCCGGGTCCCTCATAGCGCTGAGGACGCCGCCCGGCCCCGTGCGGCCGTCAACCGGCAGCGTCGCAATGACGTGATGTCTCGGCGCACAGCGTACGTCACAGCCGTGCTCTCGCGAGGAGCTCGCCGGCGGAGCCGCGCTGGCGGTGTAAGAGGACAGAATAGAGAGCGCGCGCCCGGGGGAAATTGGGTAAGTATTAATGTTGATGTTACTTCTAAGTGCCTTTGCCTGTGGCCCCCTATATTCTGACTGTGGCCCCCTATAAATCCTGATCCTGCCCCCTAATAATGCCTGCCTTTGGCCCCCACTATATCTCCGCCTGCGGCCCATATAATGCCTGCCTGCGGCCCCCATAAAATGCCTGCCGCGGCCCGCTACTAATGACCATGCCTGTGGCCCCCTATATCCCTCCTGCGGTCACCTAAAATGCCTGCCTGCGGCCCACTATAGTTATCTAGTAAAATAAAAGAGTAAAGTCAATGCCTTTGCCCAGCGGCCCCCATAAACGCCTTATCCTGCGGACTCTTCCTATAATGCCTTCCTGTGTCCCCTTATATCCCGCCTGCGTGCCCCCTATAATGCCTGCCTGCGGCCCCCATAATGCCTGCCTGCGGCGCCCTATAATGCCTGCCTGTGGCCCCCTATATCCAGCCTGCGGCCCCCATAATGCCTGCCTGGGGCGCCCTATCATGCCTGCCTGTGGCCCCCCTAATCTTCCTGCCTGTGGACACCCCCATAAACGCCTGCCAGTGGCCGCCCTATAATGGCCAGCCTGCGGCCCCCTATAATACCTGCCTGCGGCCCCCTATGATGCCCTGCCTGCGGCGGCGGGGTGCCGACAGGTATAAAGCGACACAAAACGCCGGTCCCAGCAATCCAAAAACGGATGCGGGGGGTAAAGGGAGAAACGACTGAGTACAGACATGAAGGCCCGGTCGGCGACACCGAGGAGGCGTCGTCTGTGCCGGAGCGCTCGGGAGATGTGGGGTTAGGGGCGGGAGGACATCCCGCCATAATTGCACTGCCTTCGGCCCCCTATAATGCCTGCCTGTGGCGCCCCTATAATGCCTGCCTGCAGGTCCCCCCTACATCATGCCTGCGGCCCCCTATAATGCCTGCCTGTGCGGCCGCCCTATGATTTCCCCCCCTCCGTGCGGCCCCTCCATAGATGCCTCTGCCTGCAAGCCCCCTATAAGCCTAGCCTGTCAGCCCCCTAAAATGCCTAGCCCTCGCCCCCATAATGCCTGCCTGCGGCCACCTATAAGCTGCCTGTCCCCCTATATTCCTGCCTGTGGGCCCCCATACGCCTGCCTGTGGCCCCCTATAATGCATGCCTGGTGCCCTCCCATAAGCGCCTTGCCTGAGCCCCCAAACGCCTGTCTGTTGTCCCCATACGTCCTGCCTGATCCCCCATACGGGCTGCCTGTGCCCCTATATGCCTGCCTGTGGTGCCCCCTTACGTCCTGCCTTGATCCACTTACTGCTGCCTGTGGCCCAAAAGCCTCCTGTGCCCCAATACGCCTGCTGGTGCCCCCAATACGCCTGCCTGTGGCGCCCCATAAGCCTGCCTATGTGCCCCATACGCCTGCCTAAGCCCCATAAGCCTGGCCTGAGGTCACCATACGCCTGCCTTTTGGCCCCATACGCCTGCCTGAGGTGCCCATACGCCGCCTGAGGCCCAAACGCCTGCCACTGTGGCCCCATACGCCTCCTGAAGCCCCTGTACGGCTGCCTGTGGCGCCGCTATATGCCTGCCTGGGCCCCCATACGCTGCCTAGGGCCCCTATATGCCTGCCAGTGGCCCCCATACGCCAGCCAGATCCCCCCATACGCCTGCCTGTACCCCCATACGCACTGCCCGAACCGCCTAGCTATATATTTTGTCCTGAGCCCTCTAGCTATATAACCTGCCTGAGTGCCCCTATATTAATATACCAACCTTGTCTAAGGTGACAATATTCTAATATACCTGCTCTGACTGTGGAGTGCATATCTATAGTACCTTCCTGACTAAGGTGACATATAAATACCTATTAATGTAGTAGGATTACAGGAAAGGTGGAGAATCATAACATATTTTGTTGTCCAAATCCACAGGGAAAATAACAAATAAAAATCAAGAAAAAAATAAAAAAAAAAATAGAAAAAATAAAAAATAAAAAAAATAAAATAAAAAAAACAAAAATAATAAAAAAAGAATAAAAAAACAAAAAAAAAAAAACTTTGAGTGTGGGTCGGGGCGGGTCCTGAGTCGGGGCGGGTCCTAGCAACTTTTTTTTTCGGAAAACCGGGGTGCGTCAGTGGGGAGTCATGCATGTCTGGGCCTCTGCATGATCCTACCCTGGAGGTTTTAAGCGCACGACAAGCTCATGCCTGGCAGTCAGCAACACATGACAGATACAACCCGCCCAGGGGCGAGCCATACCTATAAAAAAGCAACTGTTGAGTTGATGTGCTGAATGATGAGGGGGCGAAGATCCAGTACACTAACCAGTGTTCTGATAGACGGGGACGGAAATCACATCTCAATTGGGTCGGTGAGTTCGGATCTGTAGATTTTGGTGTGTTGGTTTTTTGAGCATGAGCGAGGTCCCGTCAGTAAATGCAGTCCTACTTTATTAGTGGTCCGGGGTGGGTGTTGGTCCGATACTTGTGATACCACTGCTTTGGGTTATCGTTTGCGGTGATGGTCCTACTATTGTGGTAAACAAGTGTGGTACCGCCTGTAGGCATCCAATGATACAAATTAGGGCACCAGTCTATATGGGGGTTGGTTATCCCGCTCGTTTTACACTTCACTTGCATCCTTTGGGTCATGAAATCGCGAATGTACGGATTATATTGTCAGAGAATGAACCCGACTAGACACTGTTGCCTTTGGAAGCATAATAACCCATACGACGTAAGAAGTTACGTTACAATAGAGACTACCTGCATGTCCAGAAACAGTACGGCCCGAACCCACAGGCAGTTTTTGGCTTTCCATACATGTGCACTTTTTATCCTACAAGCTGTGGGTTATCTTTCAGTTCTGGCTGGCGCTACATTAGGAAGCACATATAAATGCGGAGCAGGGATGAGTGTAGGTAGTAGTAAGGCCTTGCGAGGTTTTCCAACGTCTATCCGCTCATTCGGGTGGGCCGGAGAGATTTTGTTGTTGTGGTCATAATATTCTACCACATGGTGGCTGAGCGTCCATGCGCACCGTGCTCTTTGTTGCGTGGGGGCCCGTCAGGAAGTACCTTTATTAGTCTGTCTGTCGCTGCAGGACGTATAAAATGGGAATAGTTTCGATGCTAATGTTAAACAACTAACATGAGTGGCAGCACTCCGTCCTCCAGAGAGTGTGGGTAAAGGGGGGGTGCCAAAATATTATTTAAAAAAATAGTTAAAAATGTACTAGTGGCCCGAGCAGAGGGTACAGTCTCTTAATGCAGGCTCTGCGGTTCACATGAGAAAAATTAAGTTTTCCCTACTGGGGCCCTGTTGAAAAGAGAGTGCGCTTCACGGCACCTCTTGGTTTTTTGGTTGGCCAATATAATTGGGTGGGCTCGTCTGGATCTGGAGGTCGGCGTCCTGTGGTTAGCGGGCCGTCGCCAGAAGGGGGTGACAATTAGTTCAGCTCGACTGTGGATCTGAGCCTTGTTTGATGATTTTGGTTCAGCGCATAGTTTGGAAGAGTTGAGACGGGGCACACCAACAAAAGACTATTCTTTAAGGGCTATCTGCCTGGATTTTATTGTCATGCACAGGTTTAGCGCGAGTTTGGATTGCTTGGTTCAATGAGGCGGCATGTAGGGCACTTTTAGTAAGTACACCCTCAAAGACACGATGAAAATCGAAATATCTCGAGCTTGCGTGTAGGAGTTAAAAGGGTAGGCGTTTGTCACCGATGCCTGGCCACTAAACTCAAACATAGAGGCTCCCACTCTTACCACAATTACTGTGACCGAGAATGAACCAGGTAACATACAGTTCCTGGGGTCACCGTGGGTTTTCCAGTAAAGTAAAACAGTTTGCTACCCGCTCAAAGCCGGTTCTCGCTTCCGGGCCAGAACGCGTCTCTCGGGGGAGCGGTGCTGGCTCCATCTGCTGCACTGTTCTAGCCTAAGCCTTAGGCAGACTTCACTAGACTCCCGCCAGTTAAACTAGGTGGCATCTGAAAGGACCTCAGCGGGGAAATTCTTCAGGCTAGCTTTATCATAAATGGGGACAGTTATAGGTTATAGGTATGAGGGTTAATTTTTACCTGCCAAGTCCCAATCTCAAAATGAGGCCTGTGGACAATTTGTGCGAATATCACTCACCAATGTTGGCAGAGGATGAGGTGAAGAAGTTGGAGATAGTGTCGTGAGGGGTGATGGTGACTGATGGGGTTAGTATGAGGTGGATATACAAAGGATGGGACTGATCGAGGCACACGTACCATAAGTTGTCCCTGACACAATTTTCATGTTAAGTGTTGATTTGAGGTTGATGGTGTAAATATAAATATATTATATAAAATATATAAAATAGGATAAAATATAAAGTAATATAAATATAATAGTAAAAAAAGAACTAAAAATGCAACACAACAACACATCACAGCTAATCACTATACAACGACACAACAACACACAATCACGTTACACACTACATACTGACTACATTCTAACTAGCACTACAACACCTCCAGTAACATCATGCTTTGGATGGTAAGGAAGGGGGGTCCAATTGGGGTTTACATGTCCAGATGGAGTGGTCACTTTAAGATAATGGGATTGTAGGAAAATGTTTTTGTAAGGAAGGGTAGGTGGTCCGTCTAAGGTAGTGCCTTTGTAACGGAGTTCGGGGTAGGTTGGGGACCATATGGGACCATTCTCCACGTGTTAGTCGAGTGTACCCTATTGTACCTGGCGCCGTCTGGTATTAGCACATCAATGGTGTGATTGCCTCTCGGCGATCTTATGAAGTCAGACCTGTTGAAACCGACTTTGTCTCTGGCGAATTTTTATGCTCTCATGTGGTAGGATTGATGTGGGAAAGCCCGAAGGTTATACGCGCTCACAATACGGTTCAACCACACCTATACGTGAGTATGATGTTGACCCGATTGGTCTCTTCAATACCAGATCACACCATTGCCCATCCCTCTCCGAGTATATTCTCTTCTCGTTTTATTTCCATTAAGCCGCAACGAACATACAAGAAATGTACACAACTCTTTGTTGACTAAACCAGGACTCTTATGCTAGCCATATACGAACACAGATCCTGTTTCTCGCCCTTCCTTTTGCCTACACCAATAACCCTACCCGAAACCCCACCCAAGACATACCAGTTTAAAGAAGCAAATTCTTCCTGATTCTCTTTACAACCAACCCAAGTGACTCAAAACCAGATATATGAGTCCTCTTTTTAACTACGTCAGTCCGACACGTACACACCTCACTGTGCCCCCTCCAAAGCGCAACGGGTTACCATGAAGTATTCACCGGTTGTCGCCTCTCAACCCGTACAAGTTACTATAATTTAACCAAGAAAACTGTGGCCACTAAATGTATGGTAAGTATAAACACCGACCCAAGAAATCCATGGGCCGTACATGTAATGGGATCGTATCAAGGGAACCCTATAAAAATGCCTGGGTCCGTTTCAGATGTACAGGGTGGCGTGTGTCATGCTGAGGCTTGTTAGTGGCATCCGAGTAGCCGGATGCATAGAAGGATCTGTCCCCTTTGGAGTCTTGACAGGGAAGTGCCGTGTTATACTTGTTACTGGAAAGTGGCAGGATGATATGAAGACTTGTGACATTAGGTCCAGACAATGTGTATAACAGAAGGGGAGGGCTCTAATGTTTAGTTAGTGGCCATACGGGCCGAGGGATTTTAATTTAAATGTTGTTTGTGTTCTAAGTAGCTAAGGCTGTCAACCTTGCCTGCATAAAAAGCTAGGGGCAGAAGCCCCTAAAGTAAAGACTTTAGTTGGTGTGCCCTTAATCGGTGCTTATAACCAAATAGCGGCGAATGCCCGTGAGCTAGTTAGATACCAGCCCGATGACATCCTCCAGGGGTGGCGATCCAGACTATGAGCGGAAGTGTTCAGTTCCAGTATTGTTGTGGCTAGAGATAGCAGGGGCATAAGTTGGGCACGAAAAGCCAGAGGTGAGAAGATTATTGTTAGCATCGAAAGTGGTGCAAGATTTAAAGGGCGCAGAGTCCTAATTGGGTAAGAGGTTGCAGTTAAGTGGAGACTGTGTTTACGTGCGGCTTTAAAATAAAAAAAATTGCCATGTGAGGGAGCAGCTCTGGGGCTTGTCATTGGTACAGGATGTACGTTCTAGCAGGTAGGAGGACTTGGAGGGGCCTCTAAGAGCGTTGCGCGGAGGTGTCGATGTGTGAAGATATTACCGTCTCAGAATGAATACAGGTGTGGAGGCCTTCCTTGCAGCTTGGATTTATGAGCAGAGTATGCGTCTCAGCAAAGAAGCTGACGCCACACAATCAGTTGTCTGTATGTTCCTGAGCTCCCTATCTGAACTTGGCAAGGCCCCAGAGGGTTACAGCGAATGATCCACTGTTGGACAGGAGCACTACAACGACTACCGCCGGGGTCACAAACGTAAAGGAGATTGGAGACAACAAGGAACTGTCTTCTTGCGAATTGATGGTGTGAGTAAGCAAGTGAATGTGCTGTAGGGTGTTATGGGGCAGGAAGGTATCAGTAAGGATAGCATGGTGAAGTAACTCATGTTGGATGGCTGAGGTTGGCCGAGATTAACCAACCTGCTGTTGTAATGATTGTCATCCTAGTCAGGTCGTACATGGTGGCAGGGAGTCGGTAATGACCAGTTTGCCAGAAGGCCTAGTTCGGTCCAGCAAATGAAGTGGATGTCTCTCGTCTGAGATACCACGCATTACTGACGGTGACTGCGGTGGGCATTGTCTGGAGATAGTGCCTGATGCTTGTTATTTGTACGGGCTTAGAAACCATCGCTGCAGGAGATCAGGAGTCTGCTACACGTACTTGCCCAGCAGTAGGTGAGCCTATGTTTTTGGAGATGGCCACGATAGTGGAGAGAATGTATGGGCTGCCTGTGCTGGGTGTCCCTACTGGGATGGTACAGAGGAGCGGAAAAAGGTCGTGAGGCTGTGCATGAGGGGCCTGAAGCTACGAGGTGGAAAGAGCAGGAACCGGTTGGATCCCCCAGGCTCTGACAATATGGATCGGTTCCGGAACAGGATATAGTGCCAGACCTGCTCTCATGATAGAGGATGAGCCATACCCGGTGTAGGCAGGAACCCTTGTGGTCAGGGTACCCGGTTATAGGAGCCTTCACCTGTGAGGTTATTATAATTGCGCTGTTGGTTATGGGACAGCCAGTCGATGAGTAAGTTGTGAAAACCGGGAGGGTTGGATTCATAGCAGGTGTAGTGCCCAGTAGTCTATTTATATACCTGAGTGCTAGGGTTTTAACGCGAGAATAGTGCTTGAGGGGAGCATGCATGGGCGCATCTTGAGCGGGTGTTACCTAGCAATATTGAGGTATCTGCACCCCGATGCATTTTGAACTATTAAGACTCTGGGTGTGGAAAGGAGTGAACTCTTAGGAATTTTACGTGAAAGCTTTATAAAGTGTTATTGAATAGTTATGAGGCTATTATAGAAATGCGTAAGCAGAAGAAAAAGTTAATCTGTTAACTAGTGGTTTGTATGTCACAAAAACGTATAGCAAGGGGTAAGGTTAAGCGGGCATTAGCACAATTATGCTAGTGCTTGCGCAGCTAGGCTTGAGGCACTGATGGTTGGAACAGAGGAACTACTATGTGGGTGGTTGCGTGCACGCTACGTCCGTAGCAGGTAGTTGGTATTGTGTTCCGAGATAGAGATATAGGATTAACATAGGAAGTGGACATGTGGGTGTTTAGCGTATTCACTAATACTAGTGCCGTGGATGACCTCGTTCTCCGTTTTTTTTGTGTATGGTGTATGGGTGAGACTTCGCTCGGTCTATATATGTGTGTTCCCCCTCTCATCTCTGCCATACTGTGTTTAAAATGTGTGATTGGCCTGGCAAGAGTGAGAGTTATCTGGGCGGAGACGGCTTCCGCCAGCTAGGTGCAGTGGCGTGGGTTCTTGGTACAAGTAGCCGGTAGCGGGCGACAGTAAGAATGCGTGCATTGGTTGCGCTACAACGCCGGCAGCCGTATATTTTCTCGCATGTGCAAGAGGAGGATGAGTCAGGTAGGGGGAAATCCGCTCGCTCCTCCCTATTTGTGCTGAGCGAGTGGATTGCCTGCTACGGACGGGAGTATATTGGTCCGGCGCCCATGTGGTGGGCGCATTGCTTGCTTGGATCTAGTACGAGGTCAGGCTGGCTTGCAAGTGGGATAGTTGACGCTTCGGGCCTTGTGTGCTGACCAGAACGACTCAGAAGGTCCGCAGCCTGTTGCCGCTGAAGATATCTGGATGATCGGATGCTGAGGTTGCGAATCGGCTACAACAGGTGCCATTGTGGTTGATAGGATTTGAGTGAGGAGTATTTAGCATAGTTCTATAGTAGAGAGGTTTTATATTAATTGGAAGTCTAAGCATTAGCCTTGGTCCTACATAATTGTACGGGACGGATTTGCAAACAAGGATTTGGGTGCTATCTATTGACCTTCGTTGGTATTAGGTCATTATGCAATTAATTATTGTAGGGGCAACTACCGTGGGTGTTCAAGCGGGAAATTGGAGGGGCACTGGTTACCTTGTGGTGCAACAGTAGGGTGCAGACTTAACCTGTCTGAATTCAATTGGGTTTTTGGTGCACAACCTGGCAACAATGAGTGATACAGCGGTACCTGTGGTTTCAACATATGGGGTTCAACTAATCCTTGTCGTAAGTTGTATCAACTCGTTCTCGGGTGTGTTTGGACACTTGAATACCTGGTTCCAACAATGGGGTCGAGGCTACCGTTTGCAAAGACTAGTTTGTTTAATTGGGGGCACGAAGCCTTTGCAACATAGGGGTGCACTACCATGTCTATCCAAGTAGTTGTGATGTGCCACTTGACTAGCGTGTTCCAACATGTGTGGCACTACCTGGCAACAGAGGGGGGCAACTACTTTGGGCAACAATGATGGGCACTAACCTGGTCAACATAAATGTGTGGAGTGCACTAGCCTGGCAGACAGGAAGGTAGGCAAGGCTGTAAGGGTGGTGGCTATAAATTATTGTGGGGGCAACATAGTGCCTGAGCAGAACGGAGAGGGGGCAGCTAAACCTTGCTAACAATAGGTGGTTGCACTGGACCTTATGGTACACAGGGGAGCAGCAGCTACCTGGCAACATGAGGGTGGCACGCTACGCTGTGGCAACAAATGTTGTGGTGACGTACTGACCTAAGTCAACAGCAAGGGAACGAGCTTACCTTGCAACTAGGGATAGTGGTGGTGTCACTACCAGGGCCGAACGACATGAATGTGAACAGTTTAATTGTTTGTAAGTCTTAACTGGGTTAAGCTGCGGGAGGCAGATCAGTATGTGTTGGTTTCGATACAGTTACATTGTTTAGTAGCGAATCAAGTAAATCATGTACATCGAACCTGGCAACGTAGAGTTTATCAGTGTGACACTAAAGCGCATGCAACCAAATGTGGGTCATCTATACCTGGTGCAAACTAATTGTGGGCCAGCAACCTGTGCAAACAACATTGTGCACTGATTCGTGGCATACTATGAGAGGGTGATTCACTCACTGGCAACATGGGGAAGGGTGGGCCAACCTGGCAAAAAAATGTGTAGTGGGCATCTATCCTTGTCAAGGACAGGAGTGTTGGCACTACCTGGGCAATAACTTCAATGTTGGAAACGTCCCTGGAAACTTGAGAGTGGGGGGTGTGGTGGAGCATCTGATCCTGGCGATAAGACAAAATGAGGAGGTGGTAAGATTTCATAGAATAAGCTGTACTGTGGGGACAAAAGCAACGGGGAGTCAGTTGTCATGTTTGTTGAATCCTGTGCAAACAAAGGTTGGGTGCAGGGGAAAACACTGGTGCATCTGGGCGTAAAAAGATTTTAGTGGAGGTCCACTAGACCAGGTCTAACAAAGTGGGGCAACGCTACCATGCTTATTCCTAGTGAAAGGGTATGTCAAGGGTTCTAGCACAGGACATTGTGCAGATAGTGAACAAAGAGGGTGGGGCTATGGGGTTTTCTAACGCTGTGCTACAAATTTATTTTAGAGGGGCTGTCTAAGCCATGGTTTCAATACGAGAGGGGTGGTCATGCTTATTTTAAGAATAGGCTTTGTACATATGGAGGGAGCGAATTTCTACTCTGCCCTTAGTACTTTTGGGCCTGTAGATACGTATGCGCACGGTGCACTAATGCTGGTTAGTGGGTGAGGTTATAGGCTGACCTGTCTAAAGGTCATTCTAAGTTCGGACGCACGTGAGGGCATGTCCCTTCCAAAGCCGTTATGCAGTGTAGGGAGTGGGAGTGGGGTGTGGCATATTTGAAGTGTGGCTTGGCGAATCTGCAAGATGGCGTATCCATTGCAAAATTTTACGAGGCGCTCGCCCACTAGAAATTCACCTGCATTTTTCATGTTGTCAAAAGTTGAAACTATGGGTTAAGCACTACAGGTCTCCGGAGTGATATAATGTTGGTTGCCCCTAGCAACCTTTATCTCTTCACGCTTCTGCTGAAAAAACGTATGATGTTGCGAGCCCTGAAGTTCATGTGTGAAGGGTCCTGGAGTCCAGCTGGAGAGTGTGTCTGCCAGTGACCCCAGGGGATCACTAGTGTGTTGTACCTGATGTGTAGCTGGCAAGGGTCGCAGAGTAATGCATGCCCAGGGAGTGATAACGCACCAATTTTGAGTGTTGGACGGGGTAGGGTCTGATAAGGAATAGGGAGCTTTCATGTTTCAGTGTGCAGTCCCTGGAAGGGAACTGGAGAATCCTGTGGGATTTTGCTTGTGCCTACTGCTGAATGAGAGTCACTCCATTTAATAATGGTGTGTGGCCGTATACGTCTGGGTTGAGGATGTAAGTGGCCTAGCATGAATGAGACTGGTGATACAGATACGGCTTGTGTTAGGATGAAAGGATGTGTTGCTGAGAATTCTTGTATTACAACGGATATTTCAGTAGCTTGCGTGATCGGGTACATATTGTTGGGCTAGAGGGTTGCCGTTAGTAGCTTGTTTCTGCCTCTGGTCAACGATAAGAACTGTGCATTGTTATAGTTGAGTTGACTGCTAGACACCACAGATGTCATGGTGTCTTGCCTAGAACCCTAGTGAGAGTGCCAGGTGGAGTACGCTGGGGGGGTTAAATCCCCAATGCTGAAGAAGTGCCTGTTCTAGGCACTGATACATATTTCCTTTACAGGAGATTGGAGAAGAGCAATATAACAGTTATCTCAGAGGTAAATATTTCCTGTTGGTATATGTGGTGAAGGTCAGGATAGAATGAGCCAAAATGTGCTAGCAGACATTTTTCCAAGATGAAGGATTCTCTACTGTTAAGGGTAAGAAACTTTGACTTTGATGTTGGCCGATGGGTGTAACACTAAGCCAGTAGATGTATGTTATGAAGGTGTGCGGAAGACTAGAAAGAAGGATCGGAGAAATTCGTCTCGGGTTGGTTTATTAACTTATGTCCCATTATCAAATGTGTCCCTTGCCATTGCCTCACAGCTCATTGTGTGAATTTGAAATGTAGGGATGTACAATGATATAGGAGTATCGCCCAGGTAGAAGCTTGAGAGTTCTCGGTAGCCATAGTAGGATGGATAGTAGGGGGGATGATGAGGGAAACATCTCCACGCCATTGATGCAGAGTTTCGCTGCTGCAGTTAGAAAGTCGCCGAGTGTAGAAGTATTGTGCCGACGGCGGGAAAATTACCTCAACAGCAGTGTGAGGGTTCCAGGTAATATGGTTCATCTGGCGAGGGAGGCAAGAGGCGTTCGAATAGGAGTGGATGTCCGAAGTGTGTGGACGCTAGGAGACCATTAGCAATGTGCCTGCAGATGGAGTGGTGTGAGAGTATTGTAATTTGCCTTGAAGTGAAGTCAATGTTTTTTTGGCCCCATAAAGTGATATATAAGCCTTGCACTAGAGGGGTCACCACAAGTAAAGATTCCTGTTGAAGGGTCTATAAAGTTCTCAGGTTGAGTACCAGGGAGTCCCCATAATCGGGTGGGCAAGGGTAAGTTCTTGGAAAAAGGGAGGATACAGACCGTTGAGACGAGGTGTTACATCCCACGGCTATGAATGTCATGAAGTTTAATTGGAGGGACAGGAGCGAGTCCAACAGACTAATAGAAACCCAACCTTGTAAGGATGCTGAGGTCAACTGGCAGGCTTTTTTTTGATGTTGGCGATTGTCTGTAAATAACCCCTGTTACACTGACCTCACAGGTTAAATGGTGGAGCACAAGGTAATATTTGGTGTTCCACAGTGCGTGACTCAAATAACTGCAGGTGGAGGATATCAATCATGCTGAGAGAATTCGTGGTGGAGGGTATGACCAGAGATTATGACCCTGGGTGAAGGAACCTAGTTACAGGCTAAAGGGAGCGCAAGAGCAGACTTCAGGTGTTGAAGATCTGGTTAGATAGTTATATGGAATATGTAGAGAATTTGAGTGGGACTTGTGGGTTAAGTCTTAGGATGTGTGTGCCTTGTTGGGCGGGCGGAGGGTGACCAAGATGGTGTATGAGTTGAGGTTTCTAAGCTCAGGGTGGCTGCCGCACTGGAGTCCATGTGGAATCAACTCCCTGAGAGGATAGTGTTCATGGTTCCAAATGGGGTATGTATTACTGCTATCGCTGTGGCATGCTTTATTTGGATGAGAAGTGCGGGGGTTAGCTAACCATGGGGTCCTGTTATAGTCTTTATAGGGATACTCCGAGACATGACAGATATGGTGATATATACTTAATGACAGGCCCAGTGGTGGGCCTCAATGCCAAGGTACTTCTTGTGTTATTTGGAGGAGGCTATAAGGCAGGATAGTGCGGTGTTGGTGGAGTGTAAACTTTATTACAGTATTCCCTGTGATGCACAAGGCAGGCGTAAGGTTGGTGACATCCATTTGCAGTAATATGAGGCGTACGATACGTCAGTGACCACCTGGGTATGTAAGTTTCAGATTAAACAGTCAGCGCCGGATTAATGATGTTCTGAACTGCTATGAGTATGAGCCCAGCAGCTGAGCTGTTATTTGTACATGTAGTCCCCTCTATCAGCCCTGATGAGTAAGTGGGGATTTTGCCGCGTATCAACAGTTGTAACACTGGAGGAAAAGGGAAATGTATGGAAATGTAAGGATGTCTCTGATGCTGTCTAGCAGAAATCAATGTATGTTACCACAGGGCTTATGTACAGGTGTGGGGAACAAGGGAATTTCCCTTAGAATAAGAGGCTGCTATCCCCAGAGGAAGCAAGTGCAATATAAGCTGTGATGAGACAGATGTCCCATCATGTGGAGTTTTGATCCTTAGAGGAGGGTTATTGCGGGGTGAAAAAAGACCTACGTCCTTAATCCATATGGGGGAGGGCATGTGACAGGGCAACATACAGGTAGTTTACCTAGGTTCTGACACTAGAGGGATTTATTACTCCCCCAATTTCCAGGCCACATTATGGATAGGGTGGGAGCCCTATATAGAAAGCCGGTACTATGTCGATAGATCACAGGGGGGTGTGGTCTGCTATGCTGGTATTTGCAGCAGAGGAGCCGGAGAAGGTTCTGGCCCCGGAGGCCATGATTGGAAGCCGTGTTCTGTACTGGAAAAGTGTTGCAGGGATTGGGTGTATGATAACTGAGAGCAATTATGTACGCATACAGAAATGAGTGTAGGAGAGGGAGCCTATTTTTTTTAAGTTAGTTGGGGTCCAGACGGACTGTATGGTATTTTATGATTATGATTCGGATATTGTTCTGACAGTTCTAGTTCTGTTGATAACCTGTGCAGCAAAAAAACAGTGACTGGGAAGCCCTAAAGAAGTCTTATTGTTGGAGATGCCCCTTCGCTTACCAAAGCGGACGATCCCTGGAGAAGAAGTACCACCCTAGGATGTCCCAGGAGGGGCGTCCAGTAACGAGAGTGCAAGTCCGTTATCAGTAACAAGTACATTGACACGACATATACTTGGCAAAATAAAAATTGGGGGGAAAAAATATATTTTTGTACCGAGTTTATTTTGTTGTTGAAAGTTTTACATTCTGGGATAACCTAAGAGATGTCTATCTTTATTGCCTTTATTCTGAGGGGTCATACATATACAAAGCCAAAAAATACTGCCACATTTACTTGCTGGTGTAATTACCACAAATGATGATTGACGAAATACCTACCCAGTAGAAGTTACATCACCAAACCGCAAACAGACCGCTCGGTCCCGGCCAAAGAAAGATCTGCGACCAGCTTACCAAAAACACCCCCCACCATCCACCTCACCCACCAAACCGTGTCCCTGTAATCCAGCCCCAAATGGAATTTGGCTATGAGTAAGACCCCTTGGTTTGATCGGCCCAAAAATCTTGCTTTGGCCGGTCCCCTGTTGCAACAGGCTACCGGGGGTCACAGCGGTCGCATGCGCGACTGGACCCCTGTAGCAAGGGTTCGACAGGCCCGCCCCACCACAAGTGCATGGCTGGGTCACAGAACCCATAGATTCATGAGAAGAGCGACCGTAGTCCCCGCCACATGTAGTGGTATCAGGCCCAGCGCTCAGCCAGAACATCAAGATCACTGATTCATGGCCTTCACAGTAGAATGCCCCTCTGGAGTCTGCGACGTCAAGGTGGTGTACTGCGATGGTGGATGTAAAGTCCGTCGGCACTGGCCTGCTCCGCAGCCCGCACTAGGCTCTTGAAGCGGTCGAGGTGTGCGCCCTGTCCATGACCGGAGAGAAAAGAGAAAGGAAAGAGGAGACATTTAAGTATTTTTTTTAAAACTGGGCCTTCTCAGTTAACTAGATTACTGTGGGGGCACATCTATCCGTGACTAATTATCTATGTGGCTGCCCTACCTTTCTAATTATCTGGGGTGCACCTCTGACCTTGACGAAGTTGATAGAGGGGTAGGCCCTACTCTGGCAAAGTTAGATGGGGACGGTCCCTACCCTGACGGATATTAATGAGGATGGCAAACGTCATAAACCTGGCAAGATACAGGGTGCGACCTCTACCTTTCTAATTAATGGGGCAGCTCTACCTGTCTAATATATTGTGGACATGCCTACCTGGCTAATTAATGTGGGGGCGAGCCCAACCAGTATCGTAATTACTGTACATGCCCTACGCTTGTTGATTTGAGTTGGGCAGACCTACATGGATAAGTTAATTGTGCAGTCCTTCAACCTGAACAGTCCACGAGCAAATACGCGGGGAAGCCATCAAGTAAGGACTAAAACATGCCATTAATATTTAAAAAAGCCATAAAATAAATATGAGCTAGATCCTCATGGGTGTTGCACGATTGGGATTCTAACTAGGAAGGGATAGTTTGAACATAAGGCTCGAATCACACAAGTGGACTAAAATAAAAAAAAACAGATTCCTGCGTAGAATAAGGATGGAATCAGCGAAACTGATGAAGTCTACGTGAAACACCTCATTGCAGTGCATCAAAAGCCTACTGTTTACAATTGCGTTTAGCCATACTATCCGGCAGATTATCAGAAATGCACCTCAAAGCCTGACTAATTGAATTTGGGCAGACCTAAGCCCGTTCGTTACTCTAATTGGGGGAAGACCTACCTGGCTATATATGTGATGTGGGTCGCAGCCTCCTACCTAGGCAAAATAAATTGTGGGGCAGGGACACTACCAGGCTAATAATATGTAGGCACCTCTACCTTGGCTAATTAATGAGGGCAATGAACTTAACAGTTCTAATTAATGGGGGCAACTTAACTGGCTAATTATGTATGTGTGGGGTGGGTGGCAGGTACTACCTGGCATATTAAATGGGGTGCAGAACACTACCTTGGTGGCAAGATTAATGCGGGGTTTTGTACCTATCTACCTGGCTATTTAAAGGGTGGTAGACCTTACCTGGCTAATGAAATGGTATGGCACCGTCTTACCTTGTATAGAAAGGTGGGTACACAGTACCTACTGGCAAAATTAATTGGTGTCAGTTACGGTCTACCATGCAAAGTTATTAATGGTGGACAGGCCCTAGCCGTTTGGGATAAGAGGTTAGTGGGTCATAGTACCAACAATGTCTAATTAATGGTGGATTCACCTTTCTACCTGTACAATCCATTTCACTAAAGTACAGGCGTTGATAGCATATAATCTAAAACAATCCGATATTATTGATAAAACCTAAAATATATATTGATGTCTTTGCGTCATGGAAGCACAGGTGGAGCTATTAGTATACATATTTGTCATTTGCTTGATATCAAAAAGGAATGGTACATATATATTTAAATATATAGGTGTTCCGTGCTGTATGTTGTGTGTTCTGGAATATTCAGAGTTTACGGGAAGTTAGCTAATGGAGAACCTCCTCATATGTGGCAGGCCATCCATATGCCGACTGGGGTGTGAACATTTTCCTGTTTTCAATTCTACCGGCTATTATCAAAAGGCACCTCTACCTGACTAATTAATGGGGGCAGACCTACCCGGCTAATCAATGGAGGAATGACGGCTAGCTTGCAGAAATGTGATGGGTGCAGCTCTAATTGCCAGGCCTAATTAATGGGGCGGGACTTCCTATCAAATGAAATGGAGGCATAGGCCTACAACCAGGCTACTAGAATGGGGTGATACTATAACCTTGGTCTAAATAATTGGGCATACCTACCTGTCTAATAATATGGGATGCAGACCTACCAGTCGTACATTAAAGGTGTTCGAACGCAGTCTTACCATGGCTAATTTAATGGGGTGCAGACCTATGAGTGCCAGTCTAATAAAATGGTAATGTCACCTCAAGCCTATTTGAGGATAATGTTGGTGGGTGCAAGACCAATCCTGGCTAATTAAAAAGTGTGCAGTGGGTATGCTGCAATGGGGCCAGTCTTAATTAATATGGGACGTATTACCTAGTCCTGGCTAATCTACTGGGTGTCCTGAACCTTAGCCATGCTAATGTAATTTGTGAGGCGATACTAACTTGCTAATTAATTGGTAACCGGAGTCTAAAACCTGGCGTAATATTAACTGGGGCAGAGCCTGAGCCTGGCAAATTAATGGGATCAGACCTATGTTGCCTGGGCTAATGGTAATATTGTGGGAGCATGCGGCTCGGATACCTGTGATAATTTATATAGGGTGTGGCATAACCTTTACGTGTGCTGGGTCTAAATAAGTATGTGGCAACCTACCTGGCTACAAATTAATTGGGCATCCTTCTACCTGGCAAATTAAGTGGGGCACCATCGACCATGGCTAATTAAATGGGGGAAAGAAAGGAACCCCTGCCTGGCGTAATTACTGTGGCAGACCTAGCCTGTGCAAAGTATAATGTGTGGCAAACCTACCTTTGTGCTAAATTACAGTGTGACAGACCTACTTTGGTGCTAGAATATATGGGTGCAAAACCTACCTGTCTAATAGCTGGTGACGAGGACCTACTTTGTCTAAAGTAATTGGGTGCAGTGACCTACTCTGGCAAATAATGGAGGAGGCAGACCTACATGGCGTTAGAATTAATTGGGGTCAAGGCTACTCTGACAATGGTCTAAGTTTAATTGGAGGCACCCTACTACCTGGCCTAATAAAAACTGGGGGGCAGTGCGCAACGACTCTGGCTAGATACAGGGTTCTTCCCTACCTGTGCAAAATACAAGCGAGCAACACTGCCTGGGTCTAATTACTGGGAGCGTGCCTGGGTCTGATGCCTCTGTTGCTAATGTAATAGGGGAAGGAACTCGTAGCACTGTCGGAAATTAATGGGTGCATCCCTAGACTTGGCTAAAGGTTTAAGTGGTATTGCACCATCTTCCTCTTGGCTCAAATACTGGGGTTCGGTTGCACCATGACTGCTGGCCAATTACTGGTGTCGGTCGGGCCACTACCTGGGGCAAGATAACGGAAAGCTAGCGAACTACTTTTCCTGACGCGTTAAGATTACTGGGGAGTGGGCCCTAGGCACTGGGGCTATAGAATAAAAGGGTTGAGCAACTCTAGACCTGGTTCTAATAAGCTGGTGTCAGTGCAAAGTCTTTCTGGCTAATTTACTAGAAGGGAGAGACCATTGATCATAATCTACCAAGATATACATGGGTTGGAATAATGTACCCTGTCACTATAGCCTACTCACCAACAGGAATATGGCCAAGGACCCCTTAGTGCTACCTACACAACAGAAGAGTATTCAGGAACAAAAAATAATAACCGATTAATGAGCCGTTATATCACTACCACAAGAGTGATGGTTTATTCGTCTACTGTCCGTGGTCAATGCAAAGGGAATTGACTTAGGTTATATACAATAGGGCCTGTAGTTCTTTAAAATAAAGTAGCAGCGGCTAGAGACACAAAAAATAGTATTGATATCACGTGTCAAGGTGATATGATAGGACCAACTAACAACAACTGTAATTAATGTGGGGGGGAGGTAAGGCCCTATCACTCTGGGAGAGAACACGGCGAAACGATCGTCGGTGAAGTATCTGTCTCCCTACTATAATAATATTTATAACACACAATACAGAAATGGAAAGGAGAAGAGTTGGTGAGATGGCCGCCGTCGCAGTTTAGCTGTTTCTATATTTGTGAATTAAATAAATTGAGGTCCGCCAAGACAGAAAACCGGGCCTCAATAAGTACCCCGGATAGCTCTATTATAAGTATCGCGTGACCCAAACCATTTGTTACCCACCTTTTCAGATGAGTTGGGGTTCGTGGCCGAACGTGTGTGCCACACATGGGCTCCTAGGTCCAAACATATACAAATTACAGCCTTAACATATCCCCGCCCCTCAGGATATATGGGGTGGGGGGAGTAGTGGACTGGGCGCGCCAAGTGGTCTAAGCACCAGAATGTGATAGCAATAAGTTGGTAGTTGGTTGAAAAGAAATCTTGAAAAAAAGTCCGCCCTACTATACCTCATGAAAGTGAGGGATAGATCTTGCACCGCCCGCACCGCCCACCGCACACCTAACACCGCCGTATATATCCCCCTGACACAGAGATAATGCACAAAATCCTTCATCCCCGTTTTGTTATGCTCGTAGCCCGCCCCCCATCCTCCCACGAACTCCAAAGAAGGAAGGAAAAATTGGACCATGAGGGGATTTAATATTTTAGGGTCTACTAGAAATGCGTGTGGTGGGATAACTGCCCCCTTAGCACATTCCCCTATCACCCGCCCCTAGTAATCCCCCAACGAGTTCTACCTCGCACCGATGGTTTGTAGGCGTAGTTGGAGGGGCAATGCTCAAGGAGTGTTTGGGTGTTGAGTGTGGGTGGGGGGGGGGGGCGTTATGGTCCCCAAACCCTTATTCCCATTGTATGGGTCTGCCCCTTAAATTTGGCCAATAAAAGATGACACTTTACCTTGCCTTTTTTGAGATTTGTCACACTCCATCTCATATTCTATTTTCGACACACCAGAGCCCGATAGAAATGAAGATATTTACAGAGTACTGCAGTTTCCACACCAACCTCTAGTGGCTTCTCACACCACAAGCAACATGCCTCTACCGGCACTCCCTCTCCGCCACCTCCCGCCGCATTCTCCCGCACCTTGCCGAAAAAAGAGAAGTCGAGACCTCCATGGACATAGTCCCCCAATTCCCAAAAGATTCTGTAATCAACGGAGGGTCCATACAGATAACAAAAACCTTTATACAAAAACCCTACTTCCCTTACCCGACAAGTACCAGCCAAAAACACTCCCACAAATTACGACTGTACTGATCCCCCCACACCTCAGTATAAAAGGTCGTGATTTCCTGTGTAGCTCCAGTCCCCATACCCTCCACACCCGGATACATCCGAATGACACTCCCCCCCCCCGCCCCTTCATGACCAAAATGGGAAAAGAACCCAATACCCGGACCCACCCGGTCCACCGCTAAATATAAGAAGAAAGAAATATGGAATGCGAGCGAGTATAGGTGTGCACGAACCACCCCATCAACCGCTGGATGCCGTGAGTAACCACGGACCAGAACCTTGCACGCTCAGAGGCGACAACTCTCTATAATGTAGGATTTAAATCCCAATTACCAATTCTATCGACATTCAGTCGAAGACTACAATGACAGCCTTACCAATTTACCAAATAAACATCTTAAACTATCCTATTAACTCTCTACCTTGTTTCCCCAACCTCTCTACATGCTAGCTCAAGGAGGTCCATAGTATGCAGGGCCAAATAGATAAACACATTCTCCGCCTCCTGGTGTCCTCAAGCACGCAGGTTAAAAGAGTAGTTAAAATTATTAGGTGAGTTATGTAGTATTAGGGTGAATGGTAAGTTGTGAGTTTTACAATTAATATATAGTCAACAGTAAAAAATTTTTTGTGGCATTGTGCAATTAACAATAACACATGCAGCAGGAAAATAACGGTACTTAAAAACTGTTGTTAAGGAGAGTCATAACACAAACACCATACAGAGATGTAAGTGGCAAAAGTAATCGCATGATGAGAGAAGGTAAAAGGTTATAAAGGGTATTGCTCGATACAGCTGGAGCGCCCCACTGCTACCATAACCTATCATATCTACACCCAACAGAGGGGAAAGGAACCAGGATAGTGTCAGTTTAGACCAGGAAACGAACGAACACAAGACCTAAATTATTGGCGCATGTGCCACGTGAACCACGCAGTACCATTCCACAACCCATAAATGTGCCAAGAACAACCCATTCGCAATCCCCATAAATAGGGCTTGACTATGGATCATTAGACTCTTAAACACACACAAAAACAACCAAAGAAATTACAGTAGCAGACCAAGATCAAACTATGCATTCATGCATACTTTTACTTGACACCCAACCACATGCTTGCTATTTGCCGCGGTTTATATATAGCTGATAAGTACCAGTTACTGCGCGGTAGGCTTGTGTTTGGTGGGGGGGGGATTGGGGACACACATGGCACTACTTAAACTTGGGGGCCAAAAGGGCAGGCAATCCTTCAGGGGCTATGAGTGGCTCAGACTCAACTCAGAGATTCTCCCCAGGCCAAACACTTTCGTAACCATTAGGGTTAACCTGACCAGCACGTGCAACCCCCACACCAAGTAACACATCCGAATTCAAACACCCAAAATGCAATTACAGAGAAAGGACGGATAAGGACTGGTGAGTAAAATATTGGTGGACGGGTGGTTCGACAGGATGACACTATCAGCTGAATATCATATTTAATAAAACACGTATACTTAGGAGTCTTGGACAGAGTACAAGGTCACTATGCAAATATATTGGTTCCATAAACAGATCCAACCTATAACTAGATATCCCCTCTTTTAATTGTGGCTAGGCATAATCATTATTCCTCAGGGCCCTAAGAAGCGTGACATTACCTGTGCTATGGTCTATCCAGGAAATGCTTCCTGAGTTGTCTAGGAAGCTAGAAGGCTACAGACCAATGCATCTAACTGACAGCCTGTAGAGTATGCAGCCAGTGAAAAACACGAGGCCCCTGAATTCAAATTTGATAACCAAGTAACACATGAGGACTGAGGTGTGATATGGAATCAAATGCAATGACGACCCCAAACAAAGAAAAGGGTCCCTGGTGGAGCCAAATAAAGTTTGTGGAACATTTGAACCCTAGCACTGAGGTTTGTATCCCTCCTAAGAGACCATCATGTTCTTCCACAGCTGTCTTATCCCTTATATTTAATATCCCATCCCACCTTTTCAAAGAAGTTGCCAACGGCGTCAGGTCTATCGGTCCATCATAGTTTTTTAAAACAAAGAAACTGACTATTTTGAGCCCAGGTTTTCACTTCTAGCTAGTATATGGTCCTAGTTGGTTCCACATTCCATAAATGATAGTCGGAACTCCCCTACAAATTGTGAGGAGGTGCCACAAAGGCCAGCTACAGGATGTGAAGTAATCAGTAAAGGTGGTCCTATGTTTATGGTAGGTTAGCTATGTGAAGTGCAGGTAGAAGTGTATTAAAAATTCCATCAGAGTAAAGCTACTAAGAAACTTAAAGATCCTTATTGATGCAGAACTCTGCAAGCGAGATAGTTCAACCAGTTAAGAAATTCTCCATAGAGGAAAATATAGAGTCTATGTGGTCTGTAATCCCTGTGGTTCTGGGTATACACTCGCCACGCGTATCTTCAAAAGTGTTGACATTACTGGGGGTATAGTGTATCCTTCCCTTCCGTTTCATTTCAAGAAATTAGCTTAGAAGCTCATATGAACCCACGGTGCGCCTAGCACAGTAAAGTACCACCCAAACGTTTCCTAAGACAACCCCGAGGGATGATTTAATAAAGATTAGTAGAAGTCGATTGGGGATTCCTGAACCTCCGATCCAGTCTTCGTCACGGGAACCTCCTCCGAATAATTTTAATATCCTAAGGTACACTTTATAATAATATTCTATACATTTAATATAGATTAAAGTGCAGAGTAGCAACAAACCTCAACGAAGACATTAAGCACCATCTGATGACTGCTACCGCAACAAATTCCACTATAATCAATGACCAACATAACCAATACACTACAACAAATGTGGCGAATTGTATTCAGAACCAAGTGGAATTTGTTTAGAAATTCAGGAAAAGCAACGGGTAGTCGAGGAATATGGTAACGAAGTTAATATACTTTGGTGTAACTCCGGGAGAAGCAATGTGTTTTGTTTTTGATTGATAAAATGTCTGTGGAGCACATGGCGTTACATGGGCCACAATAGAACTCTGGGTGGAAGAAGGCCTAGCCTGCATGACATGTGCAGAGATGAAGCCAATCAGAGACCGGCGGGATTCTGAGTATTACACCGGGCACTATACATAAGTACCTGGGTCCGCCACGCTGGATCTCCAGTACCGCACTCTGGGGACTGTATACTGTATTTGAAGGTGCTGTGCCACTGCTGATTGTTACAGAAGAACTGCTTTTTTAAAACATCATTATAGTGGGGGTGTCTCAGCTTGTCTCAGAGAGACTTGCTTCTCTTAAGCGTTCTATTTCTGAATTTTTTGGTTATTGGCTCTGAAATCCAGTGTGCTCCACTGCAGCTGCATATTCATTTAAATCCTATATGCTCACTGAGCACAGTGGGGATCTAGAGCCAGTATCCTGATGTTTAAATCATTTTAAAGAAACAGCGTTTTTTACAATTAAAACAAAAAACCGGGATCTGTCATAGTTTGTGCTGCTCATATAACTTTGTGCGCAATTTACATCCAGGCGTGGGTTAATTATCGCACTTCGGAAGGGATGCATTGGGTGGAAGCTGACCAGAGAACAACGGTTGGTAGTGATGATTGATGAAAGAGTCGAGGATGATTGAGTAAATAACTATTTGGGGGAGGCCCTTGATTGTAAATATCTCCAGAATCGGTTGAGCAGGTTGTGCGTGTTTTATTAGGAGGTGTGACCAAAAAATTGATCGAGGTAAAATACAAGTCGACCCATCCCCTCTTGAAATCTTAAAATTGACGCTCCCACCTTAAGCTTTGGGCTTAATGTATCCCTTCCCTGGTGGCTGAGATAGCATACAAAGTATATAAAATGAATAAATTCCCGGCAGCAGGTGGTACGCACACGAGGTAATTCTAGAACCAAAACCCCAATGAAAAATCAGATAATATGTGCCTAACGAAAATGACGAATCAGTGAACTTGCTAGTGCGTATACCCGGAGCTGAGAACACCGAGTGAAGAGACTCCACGACAAGAATTTCGTGCATGTAAAAAAAACATGGGTTCTTCATGTAACAATCATCCCGTTGGGCAGCATAATCGAACCTTCCCTAGATCATGTACAGAACGAGCGGAATTAGCACGCCACGTGTGCGCCTCCGGGTGACTTATATAGTTGCGGTGACATCCACAGAATCCGCGCGCCTTGACACGCTGATATGGCTTCATTACTGCACTATTTGTCATGCAGGAGCTGATGCCGCATCGGTTTTGGCCTCCCAGAGTTGTCTTGGTGCCCAATGTATCGCCGATGTGCACTCGACGCATCCATTTTATTCAATCAAAACACACCCGTTTGCCTTCAACGGTAACCCTCCCCGAAAGTACCGCCCAAAAGTTGCTACTTAATCGTTCAGAACCGAACATTTTTCTCGCGCGTCGTCGCTGAAATTTCTTAAACAAATTTCCACTTGGATCTAGACAATCAATATTCTGCCCATACTCAAGAATTAGTGTTATTGGTAATGTTGTCTTATTATAGTGGAATTTGTTTGGTAGCAGTATGATGGTGATATGTATGTTGAGGTATTTGCTCCTTGCATTATCTAATAACTGTATGACTATTATTAACAGGTATTGGTAAAATTTTGGAGGAGGGTGAGAGACTGGAAGGGGTCGGCATCCCCAGGCTTCTCTAATTATAACTCTTGTTCTGTAGGCAACCTGAGGTGTGGTGGTACAAATTACTGTGTAGGGGTCGTGGTACATATGAGGCTCTAGCTAATCTGCCAGATCAAAAGGGAAGATACAAGATACCCCAGTACTCAACACTTTTGAAAGCTACGGTGGGAGTGTAGTACCCAGGGAACAGTGGTATAGACAGACCACATAGACTCTATATTTTCCTCTATGGAGAATTTCTTAACTGGTTGAACTATCTCGCTTGCAGAGTTCTGCCCTCAAAAGGATCTTAAGTATCTTACGTAGCTTTACTCTGATGGAATTTTTAAAACCTTTACAGCCTTACAAGCTAACCTCCCATACATAGGACCACCTTTTACTGCTACTTACAACTGTAGCATGCCTTTGAGGCTCAATTTAGGGGAGTAGAAATAATAATGGAATGTGGCCCACTAGAATATATAGCTAGAAGTGAAAACCTGCAAAAGTCAGTATCTTTTGTTTAAAAGGAAAAACTCTGATAGACCGATAGACCTGCGCCGTTGTGCGACTTCCTTTGAAAGTTGGAGAAGGGATAGATAAATAAATATGGATGAGTACAGTTGTGAAGAACTAGGTCCTCTTGGAGGCTACAGACCTCTAGGAGCTGAGGGATCAAATGATCCAAATTAAATAGGCTCCACTGTGTTAAATTAAAGGGGTTTCTCATTGCATTGAATGCATCTCACGCTCAGTCCTGGGGATTTTCTTGGTTTCACTTTGAATTCTAGTGGAGTTTTACTGCTACCACACTAAGGGCTGCAGTATAAGCCCAGGGTCTGTAGCTAATAGCATCCAGCTCTGCAATCCGTATCTGGATAGACCAAACAGGTCTTGTAATCTATAGTGAACCTGAGAGCTGATGCAGCCCATTACAAGAGGGATACTAGAAATAGGAGGATACGTTAATGGACAAATATTGCAAATGACTGATTTTCCAGAGATCTTGTGAATATAACAAAGCAATCCATGTAGTGAGAGAACCCCTTTAACTCCAGTCCGACTTAAGCAAATGCATATGGTGTTTGAATGTCCAGTGATCCAATGTTTTTGGGTTGCCGTTCATTAGTTTATGAACTCTAAATTAGGTTTTCCAAATGTTTATGCCCCAGCTGATAGCCTTTTAGGGTTAGTAGAGCATTTGGTCCCAACCAAACAAGAGCGAGTAACTGGTTAAGTATATATACAGGGTAGAAGCCTGTGGCTTGGGTGTCAGTACTTAAGCATGAATGCAAGTATGAATGGTTGTCTGTACTTTCTTTTGTTGTTTTTGTGTTTGTAAAGAGTCAAATGATCCAAGTCCCCTTAATTTTGCTAGTCCAGGATTTTCTTGGCACAGTTAATTTTACAGTGTGTATCTAGTCTTCTATATGGTATGATTGATATTCCATGTCTTGCAACATGATTTCTTATGGATACTATCTGATCTGAATTACTTATTGTCTTATATCTGCCTTTTCCTCTTTTATGCCTTACTTATGCCACTTACATTGTAAATGATTGTGTGACTAAACAGTTTTTTCACGTACGTTATTTACTGCTGCATGTGTAATTGTTAATTGCAATGCCAAAAATAAATACTGTTGCTAAAAAAAGAAAAAAACAAATAAACCTGTGTAGGGCACCAGGAGGGTGATTATTACTATTTGGAGCGCTATGGATGAGTAGCATGTAGAGAGTTGGGGAACAGGTAGAGAGAAACTAGGAAAGTATAAGATGTTTATTTGGTAAATTGGTAAGTTGTCATTGTAGTCTAGACTGAATGGAGAAGAAAAGGTAAAGAAAACAACTCATCAGAGAAGACGTAATCTGTGAGTAACTGGATGTAACTGCACTGTAATCATTTATATGTGCACAGAGCACCTATCTACTACTATATGGTTACTGTATGGTGTTAATAGTGATCTTAACCCCTTAAGGACCAGCCGTTTTTTTTGTTTTGTTGACACGTTCGTTTTTCCATTCTCCCCTTCCCACCGCCATAACTTTTTTATTTTTTCCCTAATAGACATAGAGGGCTTTTTATTTTGCGGACAAGATGTACTTTCTAATGGTTTTACCCTGTACTTAGAATATCGGGGAAACCGCAAAAATTTCCAGTGGGACAAATTTGAAAAAAAAATTTTTATTTCGCCATGTTTGCGGGGTTTGCTTTTAGGGCATTCAATTTCGGTCAATACAATTTTTCTTTATTCACGGTTTATATGCACCCGACAATACCAAACATGTGGGTTTTACATTATGTTTTGGTCCCGTAAAAAATTCCAAAAATTTTTTATGTTTGAAATTTTTCCGCAGCGCCAGTTTGTGCGACCAAAAACTTTTTTTACTAACACCTACGGATGTCAGTGAGGGGGATTTTTTGCAGGCTGAAGTGTAATTTTTATTGCTAGCAGTTTGGAAAGCATCAACTTTTTTGATCACTTTTATTCCATTTTTTAAGTGACATAAAAGACAAAAAAGGGCAATTTTGGGTTTGGAATTTTTTTTTTTTTACGGGGGTTCAGCGTACGGGAAAAAGATTTTTTATTTTTATAGTCGACTTTTTTGGGTGAGGAATATCAAAAAATGGTAACTTTTTTTTATTTTATTGTTTTATTTTTAAAATGGGAAAGGGGGGGGGATTTTAAATTTTAATACTTTTTTTTTTTCTTTTAAAATTTGTCCCTTTTGGGTGCTTGACCACTAGGGGGGCTTTTTTCAATACGTCTAAGAAAAGCATAATCCCCCCGCAAAGCCCCCTTTGGGACCCTTGGACGTATTTAAATCCGGGGCCTTAAAGGGGTTAATACAATGGTTTATAAATTTAAAAAAAAAAGAAAAGGAGCGGCACTCACCAATCTTCTCCTTTCCAATTCTTTATTGAGTGTTAAAAATTTCATATAGTAGGGAGAAAGTACTTCACCGCGATCTTTCCGTGTTACTCAAGGGGGATAGGGGGCCCCCCCATTTAAATTTCAGATGTAGTAGGTTACCTTGACCGTGATATCCCAAAATTTTTTGTTATCGCCCATCTGTAAACAAAGGCCATTGAAAAGCATTTAGGAAAAAGATAAAAACTCTTGGTTTTTTGTGTTTTACGGCACATTTTCTGTTTTTTTTAGTTCTGCTACATCTGTAGGTAGGTAGACAGGGCTTCCCCTATTATTTAGGTAGGTATACAGGGCTTTCCCCCATTAATTAGGTAGATAGACATGGCCTTCCTTCAGTAATTAGCCAGAAAGATTTGACTGCCCCCAGTAATTAGCCAGGTAGAGTTGCTCCCCATTTTTTGCCAGGTAGGGCACTCCCCGTAATTTGCCAGGAAGGTTGCCGCTGTATTAGCAGGTAGGGGGCCGACCCCGTAATAGGCCGGCAGAGGGGCCCCCATAAAAAGCCCGGGAGGGTGCCTCCATTAATTAGCCAAGTAGGACTGCCCCCATTAATTGCCCGGAAAAGTTTCCATATTTAAATTTGCCAGGTAGGGGCCCCTCCGTAATTACCGGGAGAGTGCTCGCAGAAAATTTTGCCCCGTGGGCCCACCCCATAATAGCCAGGTCGAGGTGCCCCATTAATTAGCCAGGTAGAGGTGCCTCCATTAATTAGCCAAGTAGGACTGCCCCCATTAATTAGCCAAGTAGGTCTGCCCCCATTAATTAGCCAGGAGGGTTTCCCCCAAATTAATTACAAAGTAGTCTGTCCCCAAATTGCCAGGTAGGTTTTTTGCCCCCATTAATTTGCCAAGTAGGTCTGTCCCGTTTTTAGCCCGGGAGGTTTGCCCCCCTTAATTTGCCAGGTAGGTCTGCCCCCATAATTGCCAGGCAGGGTTTTCCCCCCTTAAATTTGCCCGGTCGAGGTGCCCCATTAATTAGCCCGTAGAGGTGCCCCATTAAAATTTTCCCCGGTGGTCGGGCCCATTATTAGCCCGGGAGGTTTGCCCCTAATTTTCCCGGGAGGGCCCATTCTTTCCAAAAGGGCAGCCCCATTAATTAGCCAGGTAGGTTTGCCCCCGTTAATTAGCCAGGTAGAGGTTCCCCCATTAAATTAAACCATTGGTATTTCCCCCTTAATAGCCAGGAGGGCTGCCCCGTAAAAAGCCCGGTAGGGGGTCCCCCTTAATTACCGGTAGGTCTGCCCCATAATTTCAGGTAGCTGCCCCCACCAATTTTCCAGGAGAGGGGCCTCCATTTTTAGCCAGGGAGGTCGCCCCTTTTAAATTTGCCGGAAGGTTCCACCATTATTTTCCAGGTAGGTCTGCCCCATTAATTAGCCAGGTGGTTGCCCCCTTAATTGCCCTTAAGTTGCCCCCATTAATTAGCCGGTAGAGGTGCCTCATTTATTGCCAGGGAGGCTGCCCCATTAATTTTGCCAGGGGGAGTGCCCCCCCTCAATTAGCCAGGTAGTTTTTCCCATTGTTTGCCGGTAGGTTGCCCCATTAATTGAGGTAGAGGTGCCTTTGATAATAGCGTAGAAAAGAAAGGGGAAATGTACACCAGTCGGCTATGATGCCTGCATGAGGGGGTTTCCTTTGCTCCTCCCCTAAAAGCACCAAAAATCGCAGGAACATATATTAAAAAAGTCCCTTTATTGATTAGCCTTAAAATGTATATATGCACCTGTCACATGAGAACGTATAATTTTTAAGGATTACAATAAATGGATGTTTTAAATATATGTTCCCGCGTATTTGTTAGTAGTAGAGGGCCCCCATTAATTAGCCCTGTAGGCTGCCCCATAAATAACCAGGGGGGGCTGTCCCCATTAATTAGCAGGTAGGTCTGCCCCATTAAATTTAGCCAGGTAGGTTGCCCCCACCAATTACCAGGTAGGGGTGCCTCCATTTATTACCCGGGTAGGCTGCCAAATTACCCAGGTAAGGTTCCCCATTAATTACCCGGTAGGTTCCCCTTTAATTACCCAGGTGGGTTCCCCCTTAAAGCCTTAAGTCTCCCCCCTTAATTAGCCATAAGCTCCCCCTTTAAATTAGCCATAAAGGTGCCCCTTTTTTACCAGGTGGGTCTCCCCTTTAATAGCCGGGTAAGGTCCCCCCCCATCAATTAGCCAGGAGGCCCTTCCCCCATTGATTACCCCGGGAAAGGTCCGCCCCCATTAATTAGTCGGAGGGTGTTTTGATAATAGCCTAGAATAAAGAAATTACCCCAAATGGATATATGGCAATGGGATTTTTCCTAGCTCCCCGTAACTAGCATCCACAAATACAGCAGGAACATTATTTAAAAATGTCCTTTTTGATATCCCTTAAAATATAATGCACCTGTGCACATGGAAAGTTATTTTTTTAAGGAAAATACAAAAAAGGGATGTTTTAAAATATGTCCCCTGTTTTTGTGGATGTCAGGTAGGGGGCCCCCCTTTAATTAGCCATGTGGGTCGCCCCCACTAAAAAACCAGTGGGGCTGTCCCATAATTACCTGGTAGGTCCCCCCCCATTAATTCCAGGTAGGGATTTCCAAAAAATTGCCCGTGAGCTGCCCTTTTAAATTTGAGGTTGGGTGCCCCCCCAGTAAAATTTGCCAAGGGAGACGTCCCTCTTAATATTCAGGTAGGCCGTCCCCATTAATTGCCCCCCGGGTAGGGCCCCCCCCCAAAAATTAGTCAGGAGAGGAGCCCCCCGTTTAATTGCAAGTTGGGCCCCCCCCAGTCATTTGTAGGTAGAGGGCCCCCCCGTAAAATTTGTTAACGAGAAGCCCAGTTTAAAAAAAATACTTAAATGTCTCTCTTTCCTTTCTCTTTTCTCGGTCTGGAGGGGGCGACGCTCAGAGCCTAGTGCGGGCTGCGGAGCAGGCATGCGGGACATCATACTCGCGCCCGCGCCGCCCCACCCCAGGGGTGAGCGGCCAAGACAAAGATTTGAATGTTTGGCGAGCCGGGCCCTTTCCCACAGTGGTGGGCCTGATCTCTGCATCTCTGGGTCTGTGACCCAGCCATGCACTTGTGGTGGGGCGGGCCTGTCGAACCCTTGCTACAGGGGTCCAGTCGCGCATGCGACCGCTGTGACCCCAGTAGCTGTGCCACAGACCGGCGCCAGCACTTGGGGTCCACCAGGGGAAACACCAGCCCACCCAATGGGTGCTCCGGGCCTTTATGTGGTTGTATTATTTTGTTTTTGTATATTGCTTTTATTTTAAATTTGGCCCCTTTGGGATATGGGTTTTTGGTGAGTAACTTTGGTGTTTAGTCACTATTTTGTGGAAATGTACAGCAATAATGTGGCAGTATTTTTTGGCCTTTGTATATGTACTGACCCCCAGAATAAAGGAATAAAGATAACATTAGGTTATCCAATGTAAACTTCAACAAAAAAAATGGTACAATTATTTTTTCCCCAATTTTTTTTTTCCCTAATGTGTGAAAAATATGTTGTAACCTTGCTCTGTTGGAGCCCTCCGGGGGGATTCCCGGGGGTACTATCTCACGGGGTCCCCGCTTTGGTAAGCGAAGGGCACACCAAAAAAGACTTCCCTTTTGGGCCCTTTCCGCCTGTTTTATCTGGCCACTAGGTTTTTTAAAAAAAGCACCAGAACAAACAACATAAATAAAAATCCCCGTCCGTTTTGGCCACTAAAAATAAAAATTTGAGCTCCCTCTTACACAAATTTTCTGGACCCAATTTTTCCCCGTTTCCAAAACAAACCTGCCAAATTTTTCCCGTACAAATAACGGGGTTTCCCCCAAGCCTCCGGGGGGAAAAACCTCTCCCCCGGGGTTCCCCTGCGCAATACCAGCTAGCAGACCACGCCCCCTGTACCCTCTGAAAGCCCGGTTTTTTTTAGGGCTCCAAGGCCTATCCAAAAAGTGGCCTGGAATAAAGGGGAGTATAACTCCACCTAGTGGAGAAAATGGTTTTTCCTGTAGTTGCCCCTGTCACATGCCCTCCCCCTTTTGAATAAGGGCCTAGGTCTTTTTTTAAACCCCAAAAACCTTTTCCCCCAGGATCAAACTCCAAAAAGAGGGAAAACCCGATCACACACTTATATTGCACTTGCCCCTTTCCCCTTGGGGAAAGGGCCCCCATTTTTCCGGGGAAAACCCTTTTCCCCATGTTCCATAAGCCCAGAGGGAAAACATCCTTTATTTTTGCTAGACAGCTTTAGAGCTTTCCCTTTCATTTCCCCATTTCCCTTTTCCTCCCTTTTTACCCGGGGGGCTACGGGGAAAATCCCCATAAATTTATCAGGGGGGAAAAAGGGTTTCATTGTTTCCAAAAAAAAAGCTAAACCCGTGGGGGTCATTAAACCCTGGTTCAGCTCATAATCGGCGGGAGACAGTTTTTTTCTGAAACTTTTCTTAAAAGGGGGCCTGACCCTTTGACGCTTACTTTCAAGGTTTCACCCCTTCCGCCCGCATGTGACATTCACAGGAGTTTCTACCCCGATAACTCCCAAAACCCAGCACTATCCTGCCTTATTGCCTTCTTTCCCATCACAGGTACCTTGGCATTGGGGCCCCCTGGGGAGTTTTCTTTTAATGATTGGGTCTTCCCTTAAAACCAGGCCCCTGGGGTTTTTTCCCCCAATCACACTAGCAGCCCCAGGAAGCCGTTTAAAGACAGCACACCCCTCAGGGTTGCTCTCCACCATGGACTCCCAAAGGGGGACCTGAGCTAAAAAATAAATACCCTCTGGTCTGCAGGATCAGATACAGCCTCAAATTTTTCTTGAACCCTGAAAAACTCTGCCCCTTGGCTTCCCCAGGGTGCACTTGGTTCCTTCCAAAGGGAAAAAACTGGGCTTCCCCCACCCCATCTCCTCAGTGATGGTAAAACCCCCACTGCAAATAGGCCGTGTGGGAAAAAAATACCTCTGTGCCACCCTTAAAACCCGTAGGGCGTGGTCACAGGGTTTTTACAGACAAACCCCAAAAATCAAAAAAAACCCTTTCCCATAAACCCCAGCCCCCCCTTACCCCGGTGGGTTTCTAAAAACTGTGGACTCGCTTTCCCTCCAAAAAATATTTACTTATAGCCCGTGGGAAAGGGGGACAGTCACGGTCTGTATCCCCCCTTTCCGCATTACCCTTGCCCCATTATGGGGCTCCCTGGTACTCACCCGGCTTTTAGCCCCCCCCCAAAACAGGCATTTTATTGTGGTGGGCCCTCTGTGCAGGCTTAAAAACACATAGGGGCCACAAACAATGCATATTCCCCCAATTCAAACCTAAACCCCAATCGCAGGCATGTAATGGTTTTAGCGTCAAAATTGGAAAACCCCTTTTAGAAGCTTTTTCCTGCCTTGGTGACCCTTTCCCGGACCCAACCCCAAGGGGGCAAAAGGATATTTTCCCCTGTGCAAAATTCTCACCCGGCGCCCTTTTTAGCACAGACACCCCTGGGGACAATGGGTGGAGGTGTTTCCCTCACATCCCCTATTTAAACCCTCTCTAAAGGGGAAAATTCGCTTCTACCCGGGGTAAAATCCTTTTATCTTGCTCCTCATCAAATTCACCCCAAGGGGTGGAGGCAAAGGCAGACACATTGTAATTGGGACAATTTAAATAATAAAAAACCCGGCTTCCATCTTTTTAGTTCTCCCCCTTATACTTCACTTGGCTGTGTTCAACCCTTCGGGGAACTCAGTCAAACCCTTTTACCCCGTAGGGGTTTAGCGAAAAAATCTTGCTGCAAAAGGGGGCTTTCCCGCCCCTTTACCCCCCAAAAACCCCGGACTTTAAAACCTCTGAGATAATGTTTTAAAATGTTTCTCCATTCCCGTAAGGAAAATGTTTTCAGGTGCCTCCAAAACCAGGCACTTCTTTTACCATTTGGGGGGTTTAAAACCCCCCTCACCCGCCTCTCACTAGGGGTTTAAGCTTACACCCCTGCTCTGTGGGGGTCTAGCAGGCCCCTCCTATCACTGCAGTCTTTGTGACCAAAGGCAGAAAAAAGTACTGGCCCAAACCCGCAAAACCAAATTTTGGGGAAAATGGAAAAAATCCCGTAGTTTCTACAGATCTCAGACACATTTTCTCTCACAGGTATTGGGTCTTCATTTATGCAGGCATACATCCACCCGAGTCTGGGGGCACCCCCCTTATTAAAAAGAGTCTCCTCACACAGAGTGGGGAAAACAAAAATCCCCCGGATTCTCCCAAATTTCCCCTTCAAGGCTGCCAATGGGGAAAAAATGAAGCCTCCCAACAGCCCGGCACAAAAATTGGTGGTTATCACCCCCCTGGGCATGGGATTTACCCGAGGGTTGCCAAACTACCAATTTAGGTACACACAGTTTCACTGGGGGGCCCCCTGGCGACCCCAAATCACCAAACTGGACTCCAGACCCCTTAAAACAGAACTTTGGGCAGCCCCACTCATACGTTTTTTTCGCAGAAGGTGCAGGAGATACCATTTTTGTAGGGGCAACCACATTAACTCCTCCCGGGGCCTGTAGTGTTAAACCTAGTTTTCCCAAATTTTTAAAATGAAAAAGGGAGATTTTTGTGGGGGGCACGTAAAAATTTTCATGGATACGCCCATCTTGCCAGTATGCCCCGGGCCCCTTTAAAAACCACACCCACTCCCCCTAACTGCAAAACGGGTTTTGGGAAGGAAAACCCGGAAGTTGCCCCCTTATAGCCTTAGGAAAAACCCCCTCCCAAACAGTAGTGCCGTTTTGGCCCCCTTTCCCGGCAGGTAGAAGCCCCCCCCCCCTTTTAGCCCCCAATTTTGATGCCCCCTCTGTAAACCCGGTAGAAACCAAAATTTTTTTGCCAAAGGTTTGGGTGGGCCCCCTTTGTTAGCCAAAGGGAGCTGGGCCCCCTTTTTTTAGCCGGTAGGTGCCCCCCTTTTTTAGCCAGGTAGGGTGCCCCCCCTTTGTTTAGCCAGGGGAGGTGCCCCCCTTTGTTTGCCAGGTAGTGCCCCCCTTTTTTTGCCAGGTATTGCCCCCTTTTTTTGCCAGGTAGTGCCCCCTCTGTTACCAGGTAGATACCCCCATTGTTTGCCAGGTGTGCCCCCTCGGGTTTCCCGGTAAAATGCCCCCAAATTTTTTTCCCGGTAGTGACCCTTCTTTTGCCCGGTTTGTGCCCCCCCTGTTGCCCGATAGTGCCCCCCTTGTTGCCAGGTAGTTTCCCCATCTGGTTTTTTGGCCAGGTATGTTTGGCTTCCCCATGTTGCCAGGTAGTGTCCCTGTGTTTCCAAGTATGTCCCCCTTTTTGTTGCCCCCGTAGTCCCCCATTGTTGCCAGGTAGTGTCCCTGTGTTTGCCAGGTAGTGCCCCCATTGTTTGGGCCCGGTAGGGGTCCCTTCTGTTGCCAGGGAGTGCCACCATTGTTGCCAGGTAGTGCCCCCTCTGTTGCCAGGTAGTGTCCCTGTGTAGCCAGGTAGTTTCCCCCATTGTAGCCAGGTAGTGCCCCTCTGTTGCCAGGTAGAGCCCCCCATTTGTAGCCATTGTTGCCCCCTCTGTTGCCAGGTAGTGCCCCCAGTGTTGCCAGGTAGTGCCCCCATTGTAGCCAAGTAGTTGCCCCCTCTGTTGCCAGGTAGTGCCCCCATTGTTGCCCGGTAGTGCCCCCATAGTTGCTAGTGCCCCTCTGTTGCCAGGTAGTGCCCCCATTGTTGCCAGGTAGTTGCCCCCACTGTTGCCAGGTAGTGTCCCCATTGTAGCCAGGTAGTTGCCCCCTTGTTGCCAGGTAGTGCGCCCATTGTTGCCAGGTAGTGCCCCATTGTAGCCAGGTAGTTGACCCCTCTGTTGCCAGGAAGTGACCCCATTGTTGCCAGGTAGTGCCCCCATTGTATCCAGGTAGTTGCCCCCTCTGTTGCCAGGTACATTGTAGCCAGGTACAGCTAATAAAAATAAAATAATAAAATCCACTCACCTCACCGGCTCCTGTAGCGTGCCAGCTCCCGACCGATCTCATCAGCGGCGCAGGGGGATGAGTGTAGCCGGCGTCACTTCCTGCGCCGCTGCCCTGTATTTTAGAGCGCGCCCCGGCGCCGGACATACAGGGGGAGAAGGGAGGAGGGAGCGATCCCTCTGCCTCCTCCTGCACAGCGAGACTCCGGGCGGGTTAAGCGGCATAGTAGCACCAGCGCTACTCTGTCGCCGCGGCCATTGAAAGAACCCCCGCTGCCTGCTGGCGGCGGGAGGTTCGCCAACTCTGCCGGGATGGCGGGAGGGGGGAACACAAATAGCGGGACCCCCCCACCAAAAACGGGAGAGTTGGCAAGTATGGTGTTAACCCATGTCTCCATATTGTCACATACTCCAGGACACACACTCTCTGTGATAGCTGCAGCACCAGTAGTTACTTGTTCACACAGTGCAGTAGCTGGAGCTAGCTTTGTGATGCCGCTAACTTCCCCCTGCATAGACTTTGTGACATCACCACTAGATACAGATAAATTTTTCTTCTGATTAGCATTTTCAACTGCCACATTATTCATAATACAGTTTGTAATAGAGTCACTATTCCCCACAGGTAAAGCAGCATGGGGGAAACTGAGTACACCGTCCAATGTCCTGCTGCTCTCAGCACTTTTTACCTGCCCCAGGCATCATGTCTGGGCCTCTGCATGATCCACCCTGGTTTTCACACAACTCATGCCTGGCAGTCCCAACACAGGCAATACACCCCACAGGAGCAGTCTTACCGGGTCCCTGACGGGTCTGCACACCGGGTATGGCCTCTGAGAGCAGTTGGGACTTCTCCTGATGACTGTCCATGTCAGCCCCCGGGTGAGGCCTGCATTCACCTCGAGCTTCAGGCTTGCAGCTGCGACCTTTCCCGGGCCTCCTCCCGTGAAAGGGGAGCCCGGAGCACATCTCTCCACTTCGTGGCATCTCCAACATGGCTCCCCCTGCTGGGCAGTGGTAGCAGACTCCTGCTCCTGCAGGTGGTTGCCGTGGCAACGGCAGCATGCAGGTCCGCAGTATGCAGTCTCTACAGACGTGGACTCTTCTTTGCTGGACGGACTAGGCCTTCTGGCCACAGGAAATCCGCTCCTGCACCTGTCGACCTGTAGGCAATTTCCCTTACACCAGTCAGGTTGGTTTTTTCCTCGGCAACAGCTCCACCTGGTAT
>JAODAL010031651.1:0-48131 GCA_025379985.1 Phyllomedusa bahiana
CTTTTAATAATTTTGGGTATTGAAAAATTTTTGAGAACTAAGGGGTAAAACAAGCAAAGAGGGGCGTAGGGAAATGGAGGGTAGAGGTAAAGAGACAAAGGGCTTTCCCTTTTTCCCTTCTCCCGGGCAACACACAAAACGAGTACATCATCAGTCACAGGACCATCAGGCCTGTCATTTGCTTTTCTCATTTCTCTTTGTGTCTTTTTACGAAAAAGGGATCACCAATCTGTTCTTCAGTGGTTATCAGACCCGGGATCCAGCAGTTTTTTTCTCCTCTCCCTCTCAGTCCCGGGCCAACCCAAAATTTTATCATCATCACATCCCAAAATGAAGCAAACAAACCCCGGGGGAAATGTCACAAAACCCCAAAATACAACCACCCCCAAAAAATCCCAAAATTCCCCAAAGTTCTTTTGATCCCCACAATGCAGTTGGGGGCAAAAGGGATTTTTAAAAGATCAAAGGGGCCCCCGAGGATGAGCCCAATTGCCCGATGCCCGCAGAGGAGGAGAAAGGGAAAATGGTCCAGCCAAAAAAATTTCCGAGCGGTTCCCGCAAGCCCCGCGTGTCTGTGGGTTCAAGCCCGCAGCTTGAGGACATAGATTGTAGGAAAAAGGAAGTCCCCCTGTGATTTATGAAAGAACATTTTGACCAACGGGTTCCCTTTTAGCAGCAGCTTGGGGAGCCCTCATCAGTGGAGGAGGGGGAGGGTGGGAGTGTCAAGGAGTCCCGGGCCCAAAAGGGAGAGGCGTGCACTAGTGCGCTGACATTATTTTGCCCAAACTGTGGTCAGTGGAGGCAGTGGGGAACACCCTACCTTTTTGGGTTTTTACATCGAAAAGGCCGGGAAACCCTTTTAAGCTTTGGTTTATTTTTTAATCAAAAACCCAGATTCGCCGACTGACAACACATGGGCCGGGTTTTCCAAACAACGCATCAGTAGGGTGTAAGAAAACTAAAAAAGTTGGGCCTTGGGGAAAATTTGGCCCTTTCGCCTGGTGAACACAGATTTGGTTTCCCCATGGGCATGGCCCTGGCATACCCCAAAAATCAGAGGGGAGCAGGCCTTTCCTTTTTACCAGAAAAAACGTCCCTGCCCCGGCCCACCCATTGCAGAAAAAATTTCCAGTGCATTTTGGGTGGGAAACTGTTTTCCGCCAAAAACCCTCTCACAAAAACACATGGACTAGTAAGCATGGTTAAGGGCATTATATCTCACTGAAATGCTCATTGGGTAAAATTGGGGGGGCTGGCACACGTCATGAAAACCGGTTTTTGCAAAAATTTCTCAACGCTACCCCCAGCTTTACGGGCTGCTGAGGAAAAAGGGGCGCAGGTCAAGCCACATTCCTTTAGCACAAAATAGCAGCGTTGCGGGGTTAATTGGGGCCCCCCCATTAAACCGAAATATGTAAGGGGCAACACACTAAAAATCCCCCCTCCCACATGCCCAGCGATTGTGGGAGCCCATAATGCCATTATCAAATATGAAGTGGGGAAATGGCCTTAAAACATGGGGCGGACCTCGGGGGTTTTTTGACCCATAGAGAGTGGAACAGGGGAAGGAAACTCTGCACCCCTCCTCCGGCGGGTTTTTTAAGTGGCCACCAAAAAAGGGGCAATTCCCGGGCGATGCCCCTTTTCAGCATGAACTTTTTGGTTATCCTGCGGCAGCAGGCCCCACAGTGAAGGGGGATTTGGAGAGGGACACAAGCCTTAAATCCGCCCGAGGATTAGGGAAACCGGGCAAATTTTTCAAACTATAAAGGGCTTCTTTTGGTTTTGCTTTTAGGTCAGGGGGTGCAGGAAGGCAGTTTTAGTTTACAGAGTAGAAACCAGGCCCAGCCAGGCTCTGTTTATGGTCAGGAAGAGGAAGTGGGGAGGGTTAAGGGGGCAGGGGGGGACAAACCCTGGGAAATGATTAAACCCATCGTGGGAAGAGTTTTCACAAAATTACGGGGGAGGAAGAAGAGGGGAAAAAAGCTGTTAGTGCCCCCCCGACCCCGAGCAAGGGGGATCCCCCCGGGACAAACTCACACATGATCTTTGGGTGCTACAAGACCTGCAACATGTCCAGGGGTCGGCAATAAAAATGGGAAAAGTGATTACTGGGGTTTGGGCCCCCCTCCCCTTTAAACCACGTTACAAGACACAAAGGAGCAATTTCCTTCCCCCTTCCCCCTACACAAATTGACAAATAAAAGCAGAATTTTTTAGACAGGCCCCATTTTAAACCCAACCCCAAGACACTGTTGCGCTTTACATTCTAAATGTTTTTGGGGGAATAATTCAGGAAAAGGGCAAACAGTAGAATGGCAAATAGCTGCAGGGAGCAGCAGGCAGTGTGGCAAACCATAAAGAAAAATTTGGGAATGATTTTTAAACCCCCTACCAAGCCGCAAGGGAGGACAGCATTCAAAACAACAAGACCGCCTTAAGACTATGGTCCATGACTACCTGTGGCTCAACATCGATGTTTTTGGACTTAGTCTGGACCCATTCAACTTCTGGGTGCCCAAACTGGAGAAATGGCCTGAGCTTGCTCGGCACGCCATAGAAGTTGTATCCTGCCTGGCAGCCAGCGTTATCTCGGAACGTACATTCAGCACAGCAGGCGGGGTGATAACTGACAAACGTATCCATCTTTCCCCTGGCAATATGTATCGTTTGACATTTATCAAAATTAATCAAGCGTGGATCTCTGACGATTTTGCTGCCCCGGTTGCCGATGTCACCGACTAGTAAACTGTAGCATGTCTTCTTGACAATGTGAAATACACATTTAAACTACACTACATCTCATGTCTGTAGTTCCTATGCCTACTGCTTATACAAGTTGTATTCTACTGCTGCCAACAGCTAGATTTACAAGTCTTACAGCTGAATTTATTTTGAAATATACACCTGTGTGACCTTGATGTGCACTGTATACACCTCTTATTCGTCCTCCTTGTAGCCCTCCAAACCTTTATTTTTTAAATACTTCCACCTGTACTACCACCAAATGTACTAAGTCCTGTTATCCTGAACCTTGATGTTTCTCATTGGCATGTTCTTGCTGCCACCAATGGTACTGCCGCCTAATCTAGTCAAGCCTGCAGAGGTGTAAGTTAAAGTTCTTGGGCCCTGGTGCAAAAAGTGAAATGGGGCCCCTCTGTTACCAGGGCTGCCATCAGTCATCTATTAACCGTTTCAGGGCCCCATACAGCCAAATCAAATGGGGCCCCCGATCATTACTAGTTCATATTTTTTTAACATATCAGTGGGACCCTCACAGGAGTACTGCCTGTACTGCCCTATTGGCACCCCTGCCAGTTACCATGTGCCATTTCAAATACTGGTGTCTTCTTATGTGTCAAAGAGGCTTTTGGGCCCCCTCAGGATGCAAGACCCTGTAGCGGCTGCTACCGTTGTACCACTTATAACTACGCCCCTACCAATTCAACCTCCATGTTCCCTGTTGGGATGTTCCTCCTACCACCACATATATCACATGTACAAAGCTAAGGCGTAAATTGAAGTTCTTGGGCCATGGTGCAAAAACGGGGCTCCTGCCTGTTAGCATATGCCATTTCTAATACCGGTGTCTTCTTATGTGTCAAAGGGGCTTTTGGGCCCCCTTAGGATGCAGGGCCCCATGGCAGCTGCTACCGCTGAACCTCCTATAGCTACACCCCTGCTTGCAAGCTATCCTCATCTTTTCAGTTAGCCATAGAAAGGAATTAAGTATTTTAGCCTCTCAGTTTTTTTTCTGTCACTCTTAGAGCCAAGTTTTCTTCACTAAGTTGCTCCATGTATCCACTTTACTGTTATGGATGGTGATTTCAGCTTCTCCTCACCTGTATAGGTATAAAAATTAACCTGAATGTCTTCTCCCATTGACGTTAATGAAGTTTCGACTCGAACTTCGAACCGAATGCCTCTAAGTTCAAGGTTTACCTCGAACTCGAACTTTTTAGGTTTTGCTCATCACTATTGATAAGAGATAGTTATCTTAAGACTTATAATTCAATAAGATCTGACTTCCACAATAGGGTTCATTTTCATTTTTCTTCACTAGTTTTTTGACTCGACATAGAAAGAGATAAGGTCCCTCAACCGCTGACAGGGGCCTGGTTGCAGAAAAGCTTCTTCCTCTTTTAGTTAAGAGACGTTCATATTTAGGGTCATAGAAATACTGACGACCTCATAGTAACTGTAGAAGAAAAAGTTTGACACGTTGATGCTCCTTTGCTTGCACTTGACTTTCCTAATAGCCTCCATCTGCAACACTTCTGCTTTACTTATCTTGTGAGTTTCCCAGTGGAGGGGCGGCCAAATCTCAACCGTTACAGGGTTTTTCTCACAGTATTTATAGGATATCCTAATGGTTGGTAGTGATGGCCACAAACACAAGAAACATTATGATATATCAGAGAGACAGATCATATAAAATCCCAGTCTAAATAATCCTTAAGATTTAGAAATTTTTGAACAATGGGCTGAGAAATAAAGGTCCCCGGGAACCTTAAAAGAAGATTCCTACTATAAGGACTGAGCTAATACATTCCTTAGGTCCCAGTCACTGGTGGATTCCTAGGGCTTGTCCCCACAGCACTGGTTTTCAATCGGATTTACAGACGGTTTTTGGATTTGAAAGCTGTCTGTACACCGACCTGTCAACCTTTTACATTGAGTTAAATAGAAAATCTGTGCAGCAGTCCACACTGTACGAATTTTCCGCTGGATGTTTTTTTACACCGCCGGTGGTCCGAAAAACTTAGAACAAGTTCATTCTTCCGCCCGGTTTTTGGGCAGAGCAAAGGGTGAGCGAAGGGGGAGGGATTGAGTCTGCAAACCACGGACAAAAGCCGCCCCTATGCGTGACAAAAACAGACCAAATACCGATCGCCATTTCCCGACCGGTATTTTGGTCTTTGCCATGTAAACGCACCCTTAGGCATGGTATAATGGGTTATTCAAGAGTGAGGACCCATAGTGGGTCTTGCACAGGGGCCCATCTGTTGTTTGTCTACCTGGGTGAGAACCATAGGTTTAAGACTCTTTTACATGGGCCACTGATTGGGAATGAACATAGAGGTTCGAAGGAACCTTAAAAGAAGATTCCTACTATTATGGACTGAGCTAATACATTTCAAGGATTAGGAGAAGGAAATGGATCCACTATGTTACACTCCACTATTTGTTCCATTGGTTTCAACACTTTTCTTAAGCGCTAATTTTTGCATATCCATGTACACAGCGCCGCGTGTCTGAGTGATTTACTTTGTGATCTTATCCTCCATAACATTTAATTGGGTATAATAAGTAATATTTTATTAAAGGCATGATAGAGGCAAATGTATATACATAGAGATACAATAGATACAAACAATGTAGGATACGTAGCTGTTAGAAAATACTTCCTGTCGCTACAAACCCCTTCCTGAAATTTCCAGACAAGCAAAAAATCTAGCGTCCTTACAACACGAGGTCTGATGAATTACCCTAATATATCCCCCAGCCTCCAGTTTCAGGCTCATCCTCACCAGTCACATCCTTCAGTGTCAGGCTCATCCTCACCAGTCACATCCTTCAGTGTCAGGCTCATCCTCACCAGTCACATCCTTCAGTGTCAGGCTCATCCTCACCAGTCACATCCTTCAGTGTCAGGCTCATCCTCACCAGTCACATCCTTCAGTGTCAGGCTCATCCTCACCAGTCACATCCTTCAGTGTCAGGCTCATCCTCACCATACACATCCGTCAGGCTCAGCCTCACCAGTCACATTCTTCTGCCTCATGCTCAGCCTCACCAGTCTCATGTTTCAGTGTCATGCTCACCAGTCACATACTTAAGTTTCAGGCTCATCCTCACCAGTCACATCCTCCAGTGTCAGCCTCATCCTCACCAGTCTCAACCTTCAGGCTCATCCTCACCAGTCACATCCTTCAGTGTCAGGCTCATCCTCACCAGTCACATCCTTCAGTGTCAGGCTCATCCTCACCAGTCACATCCTTCAGTGTCAGGCTCATCCTCACCAGTCACATCCTTCAGGCTCATCCTCACCAGTCACATCCTTCAGTGTCAGGCTCATCCTCACCAGTCACATCCTTCAGTGTCAGGCTCATCCTCACCAGTCACATCCTTCAGTGTCAGGCTCATCCTCACCAGTCACATCCTTCAGGTTCATCCTCACCAGTCACATCCTTCAGTGTCAGCCTCATCCTCACCAGTCTCATCCTTCATTGTCAGGCTCATTCTCACCAGTCTCATCCTTCATTGTCAGGCTCATTCTCACCAGTCACATCCTTCAGTGTCAGGCTCATCCTCACCAGTCACATCCTTCAGTGTCAGGCTCATCCTCACCAGTCACATCCTTCAGTGTCAGGCTCATCCTCACCAGTCACATCCTTCAGGCTCATCCTCACCAGTCACATCCTTCAGTGTCAGGCTCATCCTCACCAGTCACATCCTTCAGTGTCAGGCTCATCCTCACCAGTCACATCCTTCACTATCAGGCTCATCCTCACCAGTCACATCCTTCAGTGTCAGGCTCATCCTCACCAGTCACATCCTTCAGTGTCAGGCTCATCCTCACCAGTCACATCCTTCAGTGTCAGGCTCATCCTCACCAGTCACATCCTTCAGTGTCAGGCTCATCCTCACCAGTCACATCCTTCAGTGTCAGGCTCATCCTCACCAGTCACATCCTTCAGTGTCAGGCTCATCCTCACCAGTCACATCCTTCAGTGTCAGGCTCATCCTCACCAGTCACATCCTTCAGGCTCATCCTCACCAGTCACATCCTTCAGTGTCAGGCTCATCCTCACCAGTCACATCCTTCAGTGTCAGGCTCATCCTCACCAGTCACATCCTTCAGGCTCATCCTCACCAGTCACATCCTTCAGTGTCAGGCTCATCCTCACCAGTCACATCCTTCAGGCTCATCCTCACCAGTCACATCCTTCAGTGTCAGGCTCATCCTCACCAGTCACATCCTTCAGGCTCATCCTCACCAGTCACATCCTTCAGTGTCAGGCTCATCCTCACCAGTCACATCCTTCAGGCTCATCCTCACCAGTCACATCCTTCAGGCTCATCCTCACCAGTCACATCCTTCAGTGTCAGGCTCATCCTCACCAGTCACATCCTTCAGTGTCAGGCTCATCCTCACCAGTCACATCCTTCAGTGTCAGGCTCATCCTCACCAGTCACATCCTTCAGTGTCAGGCTCATCCTCACCAGTCACATCCTCCAGTGTCAGGCTCATCCTCACCAGTCACATCCTTCAGTGTCAGGCTCATCCTCACCAGTCACATCCTTCAGTGTCAGGCTCATCCTCACCAGTCACATCCTTCAGTGTCAGGCTCATCCTCACCAGTCACATCCTTCAGTGTCAGGCTCATCCTCACCAGTCACATCCTCCAGTGTCAGGCTCATCCTCACCAGTCACATCCTTCAGTGTCAGGCTCATCCTCACCAGTCACATCCTTCAGGCTCACACTGGTATCACAAGCCATGACCCCTCTCCTCCTGCTGACCGCCTTGTGCTCGCTGCCCATCTCAGGTGAGGGTTTTGTTTATATAAGGGAAATGGTTATAATGTTGCAGTGTTAATATATGCAGACAATGTCCAGTAACTGTTGATTATTTCCATTAGATATACTGTGTTGGTTTTATGTTACATAATGTTTCCTCTCGGGGTCTATAGAGTTCTGTGGGAGCTCAGCGAGCAGTTACACATGGAGGAATGGTTATCATATCAGGAGTAGCGCAAGCAGGGGCGTTGCTAGGGTCCCAAATCATCCGGGGCCCGGGCCCTTTGTGTTAAGTTTTTCTCAGTAGGGCGGGGTTCACACAACATTTTTCACATGAACTGTGGCATGGATTTTTACAGAGAAAAAACTGTGGCCGGCGTGTCCCTCCCGCTAATATTTATTCTCCCCAGAACAGGTAATCATGACTCTCAGTGAGAGTGATGAATTACCATAATGTCGGCTGTACGTCGGGTGTATTGAAGCACCATTACGCGCCGAAGTACGGAAAGACATTATGCTTTGTGAACATACACAGTGTATTTGTGGGGCATATCTGTGCTGTAATGCGCCCAAAGTGCGCCCCGCAAATACGGTAAAATCATAGCGGTGAGGGCTATGGTTACCTGTTTTCCCTGCACACAGAACCTGCCGGTAAAAATAAGTGACCTGCCGCTTCTAATAGGGGGGCTGTCACTTCTCTCCTCCAGCGTATAATATCATCGGATTGTACGCCGTGGAAGACGACATGGTAATTCATAGCTCTCATAGAGAGCTATGAATTACGCAATTATGGCGGTGCACATGTCCGGTGTATTAAAGCGCAAATACACCACAAAATTCACCCCGCAATTACGCCGTGTGAGCGTGCCCTTCGTCTGGCTGCAGCAGCTGAAAACGTACGCAACCCTGACAAATGACAGGTATAAAAAAAAAATTATATTCAGATACAATTCATCATCAGGTTGTAGTTTACATGTATAAAGTACAAAACAGGCAGGATTATGTTTGGTGACGCAAATGTGGCAATATTGAGGACATGTGTGTTTATACACATAAACCCACATATATACAGTACATACACATGTACACACACACACACACATATATATATATATGCAAACACATATACATACACATGCATACACATACACACACACACACATATATATATATATATATATATATAAACACACACATACATATATACACACACTACACACACACACATATACACATATAATATATATATATATATATATATATATATATATATATATATAAACACACACATACATATATACACACACACATATACACACACACACATACATATACACACATACATATATACACACACACATATACACACACACACATATATATATATATATATATATATATATATATATATATATATATATATATATATATTTTGTGAGGGATCAGCGTCCAGAGCAGGTAGCAGGCTGGGCTTCCACAGACAGAGACAGTGACACACTGCGTAAAGTTCAAGTCCAGGCTGTGCCTGGGTTTATTTATATGATAAACGTAAACAAACACGGCCTTAACTCCAGGCATAAAACATAAAACAAAACCTGCCCGGCTGGGCGCTAACTATACACAAGACAGTCCTATCTATACCAGGGACACACTCAGTGACCCTGGGCAAAGCTGCAAATACACATAGCATGAGCTACTTACAATATGGCTCCAGCAAACCACCAGCAGCCCTGACAGGCCTGCAGACTCAGGCTTTATAGGCCTTGCACCAGCCTCACCTGGTGCGTGGGAGTGGCCACCCACCCGGCTCTTTGACCACTCCAGAAAAGCCGACCCGGATAAAGCGGACTGGAACCGCTTATACTACATGTCAGTATCTACTGACACACACAAATGTCGGCTTCCCTTCACCGAGCCCAGGCCACTCGGTGACACGCACTGGTCCAAACCTTTCCTAAGGCCGCATAGGACAGCATTCTTGGGGAAACATATCTTCCGTCCACCACTCCGCCTGTCACTGTCTCACATACCCTCCCCCTCTGTTCGAGCCTGTGGGGTCGGACACACTTAGCCACCAAACAATGCGTCCTAGACAGTGCATCAGCATTGCCCTGTAGTTTCCCTGCCCTGTGCTCCACAGAGAAACTAAAATTTTGCAGTGTCAGGAACCATCTGGTGACTCTTGCATTTCGCTCTTTAGCTTGGGACATCCAAGTTAAGGGAGCGTGGTCTGTGATTAGCCGAAAGTGGCGTCCTAACAAATAATACTTGAGGGACTCCAGGGCCCATTTGATGGCCAAACACTCCCGTTCCACAATACTATAGTTCCTCTCTGCGGGTGTGAGTTTCCTGCTTAAATACGTGACTGGGTGCTCTTCACCGTCTACCTCCTGGGAAAGCACTGCACCCAGTCCCACATCAGATGCATCTGTCTGTACGACAAACTCTTTCTTAAAGTTCGGGGTAATCAGGACTGGCTTTTTACACAGAGCCAGCTTTAACACCTGGAATGCCCTCTCTGCCTCCGGGTTCCAAGCCACCATGACGGACTTACTGTTTTTAGTCAGGTCTGTTAGTGGGGCTGCTATACTCGCAAAATTTGGGATGAATCTGCGATAATAACCCACAATACCCAGAAAGGCCCTAACCTGCCTTTTGGTTGTGGGTTGTGGCCATCCCTGTATCGCCTCTACCTTATTTACCTGCGGTTTTATAATGCCCCTACCTATTATGTATCCCAGGTATCGGGCTTCTTCTAGACCCAAGGCGCACTTCTTAGGGTTAGCTGTTAACCCTGCTTCTCTAAGGGAGTTAAGTACCGCCTGTACTTTAGGTAGATGGCTGTCCCAGTCCTCACTAAATATTATTATGTCGTCTAAGTATGCTGAAGCATAACGACGATGGGGCTTAAGGACGACATCCATCAACCTTTGGAAGGTGGCTGGAGCCCCATGCAAACCAAACGGTAGGCAGACATATTGAAACAGTCCGTCTGGTGTAGCGAAAGCCGTCTTTTCCTTGGCCCTAGTCGTCAGGGGAACCTGCCAGTAACCCTTAGTAAGGTCGAGCGTGGAGAAATACCTGGCATGACCCAGTCTCTCAATTAGTTCATCCACCCTCGGCATTGGGTATGCGTCAAACTTGGATACCTCATTCAGCTTCCGAAAATCATTACAGAAGCGTAATGAGCCATCTGGTTTTGGGATGAGCACGATTGGACTCGACCACTCGCTTCTGGACTCCTCAATCACACCGAGGTCCAACATCTTCTTAACCTCTTCAGATATTGCTCGCCTACGAGCTTCCGGTACTCGATAAGGTTTCAAGTTGACCTTTACCCCTGGCTCGGTGACAATGTCATGTTTTATGACATTAGTACGTCCTGGCAGTTCTGAGAACACATCAGTATTCCTTTGTATGAACTCCAGGGTCTCCTGTTTCTGTGACTTTGACAGGGACTCTGATACACATACCTCTGGGACCCCTCTATGGGGTGTGGCTACAGCAGTCAGTGTCTCCCTGTCTTTCCACGGCTTAATTAAATTCACATGGTATATCTGTTCCGGCTTGCGCCTACCGGGCTGGTATACTTTATAATTAACATCTCCTACTTTTTCAAGGATTTCATAAGGTCCTTGCCATTTGGCCAGGAACTTACTTTCTACAGTAGGAACCAACACTAACACCCGATCCCCCGGGTTGAAGCTCCGTACTTTGGCCGACCTATTATACACTCGGCTTTGAGCTTCCTGAGCCTGCTGTAGGTGTTCTCTGACTATGGGCATAACTGCCGAAATCCTATCTTGCATTTGGGAGATGTGTTCTATTACGCTCCGGTGGGGTGTAGACTCTTGCTCCCAGGTTTCTTTGGCTATGTCCAGTAGACCCCGGGGGCGCCGCCCATAGACTAGCTCAAAGGGTGAAAAACCCGTGGATGACTGAGGAACTTCACGGATTGAGAACATTAGATAAGGCAAGAGACAGTCCCAGTCCCTACCATCCTTACTGACCACTCTCTTTAACATACTCTTCAGCGTCTTATTGAACCTCTCCACAAGGCCGTCAGTTTGAGGGTGGTACACTGACGTGCGCAAATGCTTAATATTAAGTAATTTGCATAACTCCCTTGTGACCTTTGACATGAAGGGGGTCCCTTGATCAGTAAGGATCTCCTTTGGAATGCCGGTACGGGAAAACATATGGAACAATTCCCGGGCAATCAGCTTTGAGGAGGTATTCCTCAACGGTATGGCCTCTGGGTAGCGTGTGGCGTAGTCCACCACCACCAATATATACTGATGGCCTCGAGCCGACTTTACTATCGGGCCGACGAGGTCCATTGCAATTCTCTCAAATGGGACCTCTATGATGGGCAACGGCACCAGAGGACTCCGATAGTGGGGCATGGGAGCTGTTAGTTGGCACTCAGGGCATGACTCACAGTACCGCTTCACGTCCCCATGTACCCCTGGCCAGAAAAATCTTTGAAGGATCCGCTCCTTGGTCTTTTCGCTGCCCAGGTGACCCCCTAGTACATGCTTGTGGGCAAGGTCCAAGACCATCCTCCGAAAAGACTGTGGCACTACCAGTTGTTCTACCACCTCCCCATGGACTTTGTCCACCTGATACAATAGATCCTGATGAACTGCCATGTGAGGAAACACAGTATTCGCCCCTGGATATTGAGGTTCCCCATTTATGACCTTGACATTCTCCCTAGCTTTTACTAGTGTGGGATCTCGAAGCTGAGCTGTCCCAAAATTATCACGTGAGACCTCCAGGTCAGGCATAGCAGCCACCTCTTCCTGTTCCTCAGCCTCACCTGCCAAAACTGCTAGGGGAAAATTCTCACCAGTTTCTAGGGTCACCCCTACTGGCTGAGCTGTGGTGTCAGGGTCAAACGGTTCTGGACCAAACACAGGGCATGCATTACCATCATTACAATTATTCACCTTGCATGAGACCTTTGTATGCCACAAGTCCCAAAACAGGGGGAAATCTCTCCCCAAGATCACTGTATGCATAAGAGACCTCACCACCCCCACTTCATGGGAGGAGAGTCCACAAGAAGTCTCTAGGTTGACAAGGGCTGTGGGGTACTCCTTGGTGTCTCCATGGATGCACAGGACCCCTATAACCCGCCCGGTGACTGATGTAGGGTCTACTAGGCTGGCATGCACCAGAGTAACCAAGCTCCCAGAGTCCAATAGAGCTTCTACAGGATAGTCATTGACTTTGATCTGACAGATTTGATAGTCAGTCTCTAAGGCAGTCTCTGCTGAGCAAACTGGCCTTGCGAACAGGGACTTCCGCCTAGCCGAGTCGCATTCCATTGGCTCTACTGACAGCGGACAGTTAGCAGCAATATGTCCAGGCCCACGACACCGCCAACATAAGACGTGGCTGTGTTCTGCTTGAGCCTCGGCCCTTGACCGGCCAGTCCATCTGGAGATTTTTCTCTCCTCCACCCGTTCCCCCTCGGGGCCACCTCCCTTTGGGACATTTTTCACCCCCCTCTGAAATGGGACAGTCTTACCAGACCCTCCGGTCGACTTGCTGTTCCCGGGGTTGGGGCGTCCAGGAGGCCCGGCTTGGAGTAAGTCCTCTGTGGCTTTATACCTCTCAACGAGGTTAACGAGCTGCTCCGCGTCTTTGGGGTCCCCTTGCCCAACCCAGCGCTGGATCTCCGGGGGCAGGGAGCGGATAAACTTGTCCACGACCACTTTCTCCACTATCTGCGCAGGTGTAGACTCCTCCGGCTGCAACCACTTCTTCACCAGGTGAACCAGGTCGTACATCTGTGAGCGGGCCGGCAAGTGGTCAGCGAAGGTCCAGTTATGTACCCGCCGGGCCCGCACGTTGGTGTTCACCCCCAGGCGAGCTAGGATCTCACCCTTTAATTTAACATAGTCCTGGGCCTCCTGCTCGCCGAGGTCAAAATACGCCTTCTGGGGTTCTCCGGTTAGAAAAGGCGCCACAACTTCAGCCCACTGAGCCACTGGCAACTTCTCCCGCTCGGCCACTCTCTCGAAGACCCTAAGATAGGCCTCGACATCATCAGTAAGGGTCATCTTTTGCATAGATGCCTGTACCGCGGCACGCGCGGCGGGAAGCGAGCTTGGCGTCCTCTTCACACTTTGCGCCATCGCCAGGACTTGCTCTTGGAGCTGCTTGTTGATGTGCTGCTGCTCCTGTAGGGCGAGACGGTTAGCCTCTATCAGCAGGGCGTTGGTTTCTGCCTGAGCACGCATGGCCTCTTCGTGCACCTTTTGCTGGTTTGCGGTCATCAACTGGAGGCTACTGTTCGCTTGTATCAGCTGCTTCAGAAGCTCATCCATCTTGGTGGTCTCGGACTGCTGCGCAGCTGCCGCTTTTATCCAGGACATAAGGTTCTAGCACGACCCAGGCACTTTTTTCACGGTTGTCGCCCTTGGCAACGGGTTTTCAATTGCTGCAGAAACTGTGTGTGTGTCTCTTTAAGTCTGTCTGCCCGCATCCGAAGCACCATATGTGAGGGATCAGCGTCCAGAGCAGGTAGCAGGCTGGGCTTCCACAGACAGAGACAGTGACACACTGCGTAAAGTTCAAGTCCAGGCTGTGCCTGGGTTTATTTATATGATAAACGTAAACAAACACGGCCTTAACTCCAGGCATAAAACATAAAACAAAACCTGCCCGGCTGGGCGCTAACTATACACGAATATAGTCCTATCTATACCAGGGACACACTCAGTGACCCTGGGCAAAGCTGCAAATACACATAGCATGAGCTACTTACAATATGGCTCCAGCAAACCACCAGCAGCCCTGACAGGCCTGCAGACTCAGGCTTTATAGGCCTTGCACCAGCCTCACCTGGTGCGTGGGAGTGGCCACCCACCCGGCTCTTTGACCACTCCAGAAAAGCCGACCCGGATAAAGCGGACTGGAACCGCTTATACTACATGTCAGTATCTACTGACACACACAAATGTCGGCTTCCCTTCACCGAGCCCAGGCCACTCGGTGACACGCACTGGTCCAAACCTTTCCTAAGGCCGCATAGGACAGCATTCTTGGGGAAACATATCTTCCGTCCACCACTCCGCCTGTCACTGTCTCACAATATATACACATATACACACATGCATACACATATATACACACACATGCATACACAAATACACATATATACACACACATGCATACATAAATACACACACATATACTTGCATACAATATATACACACACATACATGCATACAATACATACACATATATACACACATACACACATGTATACACACACATACATGCATACAATACATACATACATACACATATATATACACATACATATGGATATATACATTCAGCACAGTTCATATTCATGAACATTATGTGGTGTTCCCCTTATTATACTATTTAGCACTGGTCTCTACAGTGAGGCTACTCACTCACTTGAGACCTCCCTGGGCACCTGTGGATGCTGCTGCTGCTGCAGCTGATGACTCCATATTGAAGGCTGTGTAGTTGCAGGGACCCAGCAGCACAGCAGGAGATGGAGCTCCTCACTCACTATGTGCTGCTTCCTGACTGCCACGCTCTCGCGCTGAACTCGGCTACAGGCACGTGAAGTCTTGACAGTCAGGAGCTTCAGTGAGTGACAGGCGCCCCCTCCTTCCTCCTAAGCACCCGGCAACTCGTGCAGTCGCTCTCCCTCCCTGCACTGAAGAACGGCTTTGAGCTATGTGTCTAGAGGACGCACATACAGCTGAATAGATCATCGGCACTGCAGGCACATAGCAGCTGCCTGCAACCCGACGATCTGAGGTTCGGGGCACAGGCAGGATTGTCTGGGGCTTGTGCCCCGAATAAACCTGCCTAGCAATGCCCCTGAGCGCAAGGCTGCATTAGTGTTTTAGCTCTGTTATATTACTTTAAAGGGTTAATACAATCTAACAAAGTTAAGGCATATCCATAGGAAATATAATTATATTAAGATGCATGAGGGCACAACCTCCAGAACCAATAATCCTGAGAATGACAAGGGCACACTGCTGGTTTAGCAATGCATCCACATCACTGTTTTCATCAGACAATCAGGCTCAGACTGGCCCACAGGAGATCATGGAAAATCCCTGGTTAACCTGATTGGACATAGCTGTAATATGGACCCAAATAACAACTCTAATTGGTTGGTCCCAATAATCAGGTCTATTGGTGAACCCTAATGATCAACTCCACTGGTGGACCAAAAAATAAACTCCAATTGGTGCACTCCAAGAATCAACTCCATTGGTGGACCCAAAAATAAACTCCAATTGGTGCACTCCAAGAATCACCTCTACTGGTGGGCCCCGACAATCAACTCCACTGATGGGCCCCAAGAATCAACTACAATGGTGGCCCCCAAGAATCAACTACACTGGTGGGCCCAAAGAATCAACTCCACTGGTGGACCCCAAGAATAATCTCCACTGGTATCCCCCAAGAATCAACTCCACTGGTGAGCTCCAAGAATCAACTCCACTGCTGGGCCCCAAGAATCAGCTCCACTGGTGGCCCCAAGAATCAACTCCACTGCTGGGCCCCAAGAATCAACTCCACTGGTGGGCCCCAAGAATCAACTCCACTGGTGGGCCTCAAGAATCAACTCCACTGGTGGGACCCAAGAATCATCTCTACTAGTGGGCTCCAACAATCACTCTACAGGTGGGCTCCAAGAATCAACTCCACTGGTTGCACCAAACACCAACTCCACTGGTGGGCCCCAAGAATCAACTCCACTGGTGGGCCCCGACAATCAACTCCACTGGCGGGCCCCAAGAATAAACTTCAATGGTCGATCCCCAGAATGAACTCCACTGGTGAATCCCTAGAATTAACTACACTGGTGGGACCCAGTCACTTCAGTGCAATACTGCGGCTATCCATTGTGCAAGGGGCCACATCACAGCCACATTCAAGTAAATAGTCAATTGTCTAAATTATGTGGCTCCCATTACTGGACCCTCACCAATCATGAGAATAGGGGTCCTGAATTCCCCATCTGATTGGAGCCCAGGTTGTATTACTGCTTTATTCAAGTAGAATAGTGAAGAAATCAGGCGATACCTTCATTCAATATCTATGGAACAGCTAGAGCCAATCGAGCCATCTCTGTCTATCTCATAATGAATGGAAAGACCTGCACTATATTCAGATAGGGAATACATGTTCCCTGTTCTTGGGATCAGTGGAGTCTAGCAGTGGGACCCCCGGCACTCACACCCTTATTGCTAATCCTGAGGATAGTTGATCGGTTTCTAACTTGGGACAGTTCATTTAAGGCTTATAATTCAATAAGGTCTGGCTTTCACAATGAGGTTACTGTGACCTTCATTTTTAACAAATTTTTTACATGACATAGAGACAGACAAGGTCCCTGTGCCTGCGGCGGAAAGGCTCCTTCCTCTTCTAGTGCAGAGAAGTTCATTTCCATAGAAAAACTGACCGGCCTAATTATAACTGTAGAAGAACAAGGCTGACATGTTGGCGCTCCTTTGTTTGTACTTGACTTTCCTAATAGCCTCCATCTGCAACACTTCTGCTTTACTTATCTTGTGAGTTGCCCAGTGGAAGGGTGGCCAAATCTCAACCGTTACAGGGTTTCTCTTACAGCATTCATAGGATTTCATAATGGCCCCAAGCATAAGAGATATTATGATATAACAGACGGAGAGATCATTCTACATAATCCTTAAGATTTTGAAATTTTTGAACAATGGGCGAGAAATAAAGGTCCCCGGGAACCTTAAAAGAAGATTCCTACTATAAGGACTGAGCTAATACATTCCTTAGGTCCCAGTCACTGGTGGATTCTTAGGGATACAAAATGGGCACAGGGGCCCATCTGTTGCTTGTCCTTGCCTGGTTGAGAACCTTAGGTTTAAGACTCTTTTACATGGGCCGCTGATTGAGAATGAACATTGGTGGAAGCTCACCCCTTGTTTGTCACCACTGATCGGATAGTTTATAGGGGAATAACAACATTTTCGATCAGCCGGACCTCCGCTCTCTACGAATGGGTAATGCAGAATGTTTGGGGGATAAATGATGACATGCAATTTGCATCAACCTCTGAAAGACCTTTTAAACATACAGTATGCTAGACAACTTATCATATGCCCCACTGGTGCTAATTACCCCAATAATTTACCCTTATAAAGATTAAGGTAAAAGGACCATTCAATACTTTGTGTGATGCTCCACATCATTTCTTATCCATGTATGAATCTTTCTCTCCTTATCTCAAGTGACTTCTTTGGTCAATGGTCTTGAGGAAGCGCTATTGTGTGAAACGCGTTGTTATATAAGTTTAGTACCATATTCCTCTACTTTTTTGCTGCTCAGACAGTGGTAATTTTCTAGATTTATGTGAATAGAGATACACAACATTGTTGGAGGTCATTCCAGGCCGTACATGGTTCCTCTTCGGATCCAGGGGCAGCAGTTCTGTGGAGGATCTCTAATCTATCCCAGCTGCGTTCTCACTGCTGCACATTGTGTGAAAGCCATGTAAGAGAAAGTGCACGCTTGTAACAACTCATCATAGATAAGTGGTGAACCCTCTGGGTCACTCCCCGGCTTACGTTAAACCATATTGGGGATCAGAGATTAAGGAGCCCCATGTTTTTCACCATTTAAACACTGTAAAGGAATTTGTTTTTTGTGGCAGGAGACTCCCAGGTTGCTTCCTCCAACCAACCACACCTGGACACAGCAACGGCTGGTGTCCAAGTGTGGTACCAGGAAAGCATATGAGGAATGTAGTCAGACAGTTTGTAGGTCAAGGCTGTTTTTGCATGATTAAAGGACAAGCTAAAGGTCAGGGCAGGCAGCGAATAGGTACTGAGGTCATGAAACAAGACAAGGTCGAAATCAGGAATATATACAGGAGAATATTTATACGAGTGGCACCGCGACCTGCACATCGGGCCATGACCCTCACTTGTATACCTCTGTGTACCGCTCCTCCAGACTCACCTCTCCACACTCCTGCTTCCCTGTGCGTCTCCATGCGTCTAGGGAGTGGGGAGGTGTACGCCAGCTCAGTGAAATTTAAAGGGCCAGCACGACGGTACTTGGCTAAATGCTGGGTGCTGACCCTATATCCTCTGGCCACTTCCTTGCAAGATCTATTCTGCTCATGCCCTTAGAGCAATCTATCATGTTCCTAATCTCTACAGTGTACCGGACCCCTTGCCTCCACGTTTGTCTGCCGCCTGCCTTGACTTCTCTGCTTCTATCTCCCACCACGCAGGTCCAACCTGCTTTGCAACGGGCTATGGTGAAAACGAGAAGGTATCTTAGACTCCGCCCCCTGATGACGCATCCACAGAGAATCCACATCCCATCTGCCCTACAAAGATTCTTAAGAATGTCAGGAAGAATAACAGAAGATCTCCTCAGAGTTGGCACAAGTGTAACTTTAAGTAGCCCCAAGAGACCAGTGATTGGGCACCAGTGTGCGTAAATACTAAAGGAAAGCCAAGGAAGTCTGAGCCAGAGTGGCCCCAGTGAAAAGGCAAGAAGACAAAAGGAGTAGCAAAGAGGTGAGAGGTCATGTGAGTGACCATGACACTGTTGTAAATTAATCTCTATATTGAGTGGCAGAATAGGAAGATGCTGATCACAGGTTGTCTGCAGAGAAGGGGATGGATCCTCTATGTTACACTCCACTACTCCTTCCATTGGTTTCTACACGTACAAAACTTAACTAAACTCTGCAGATCCATGTCAGAGCATGATTTACACTGCGACATTAACCTCCATAATATTAATAAGTGAGGTACAATTCCAGGAATTTGGTAGAAATTGCAAGTTACATGCAAGGAGAAGAGTTATCAAATGGAGAGAAGGAGTTGTTCACAGCAGCCAATCAGATTGCTTCTTTCATTTATACATGGGCCTCTGATACTGAGATCTAGAATCTGATTGGTTGCTGAATGTCCTGTGAAGGCTTCCAGCACCACCATGTATGTGATTTTAACACGTCCTGCTCCAAGCAGGATCTGTTAAAGTGCCATCTTTGAACACCTTTCTGTGCTGTTTATACAATGAAGAAGGGTGTACTAATGATCATGCCCCCTAGTAGTCAAGTACCCTAGGGGGACTCAAAATTAAGGTAAAAAAAAAAAAAAGTTTAGTAGTATAAAAAGAAATAAAAAATATTAAAAGTTCAAATCGCCTCCTGTTTGTCATTTTAAAAATAAAAAAATAAAATAATAAAAAAGTGACTCGTATTTGGCATTGCTGCATTTAATAAAATATAGCATTGTTTACCCTGTACACTGAACATCTTAGAAGAAAAAAATTCTTAATTGTAAAATTGCGTTTTTTTGGGGTTATTTTATGTCCCCTAAAAATTGGAATAAAAAGTGATCAAGAAGTTGCACATATAGCACAATGGTAAGAATAAAAAGTACTCTTCAGCCTGCAAGAAATGCTCCATCACTCAGGTCCACAGGTGGAACATCAAAAAAGTTATTGGTGCAGAAAATGGGGCTGCAGTGTTAATTTAAATAGAGAATGTTTGCATTTTTACGGTACTAGAACATAGCGAAAAACCCGACATATTTGGTAGCGCCAGAATCGTATGAAACCGCATAATACAGAGAACACATCATTTATACCGAAGAGAGAATACATAAAAACAAAACCCCCATAAAACATGTTGCAAGTAAATTTTTTTCACATTTCACCTCACTTAGAATTTTACTTTTGGTTTCCCAGTTTATTCTATGATTTGGTGAATGACACCATTAGAAGGTCCATCTTATCCCGGCAAATACAAGCCTTCATAAGTCTATGTAGATGAAAAAATAAAATAGCCATGGCTCTTGGAAGGGGAGGAGGAAAAAACAGAGCCATATTATTATGACCGGCTGTCAGGAAGGGGATAAACGATCAGAATATCAAATTTGTAAAAATTCAAAAATAAAGACTTTATAATTTTTTTAAAGTCATCGGGCTGTAGTCAGATGTGGAAAAAAGTTTAAAAATGAAAACACATTCAGACAGTGCGGTGTGGAGATATTTCTGAATACTGTTAGATAACACTTCCTCTGCAAACCCCCTCCTCAAATTTACAAAGATAACAAAACACCGTTCTTACAACACGGGGTCTGATGAAATACTCCAATATATATCCCCCAGTCCTTCAGTGCCAGGTCCATCCTCCCATCCATCCTCCAGTCACATCCTTCAGTGTCAGGCCCATCCTCACCAGTCACATCCTTCAGTGTCAGGCTCATCCTCACCAGTCACATCCTTCAGTGTCAGGCTCATCCTCACCAGTCACATCCTTCAGTGTCAGCTCATCCCAGTCAATCTTCAGGTCAGGCTTCCTCACCAGTCACATCCTTCAGTGTCAGGCTCATCCTCACCAGTCACATCCTTCAGTGTCAGCCTCATCCTCACCAGTCACATCCTTCAGTGTCAGGCTCATCCTCACCAGTCACATCCTTCAGGTTCATCCTCACCAGTCACATCCTTCAGGCTCACACTGGTATCACAGCCATGACCCCTCTCCTCCTGCTGACCGCCTTGTGCGCGCTGCACATCTCAGGTGAGGACACTGCTGTTCTAAAATGTTCATTTATAGGGAATGTCTCCAACTTTGTAGTATACAACATTGTTATGTATAGAACTGATTCAGTAACTTTGCATCAGTTTTATGTTCCATGATGTTTCTTCTCACTGCTGAATACTGTGCTCCTGATTCTGCTGGTTTTCTATCACCGGGGCTTTGTGGGAGCTCAGATATCAGTTACACATTGATATATAGTTCCTGAGGATTTTGTTGCTCTAATGTTTGATATACAGAGAAAGTTTGTAACATTTCAGTATTTTGTCATTGCTGGACTGCGACAGAACCGGAAATCTGCTTTTTGTCTTAAAGGGAACCTGTCACATAGGTTTTGCCCCCTTGCTGAGGACAGCACAAGCTGGTGTCAGACCTGCTGTTTCCAGCGCTGTGTCCCTTATTCTGTAAGATGCTGTAGTTTTAGAGCATTTACCCCTCAAATCTTATTCATGAGCAGGTGTTAGCTCCACCCACCAAAGGCTAGCTCCGCCCACTGACAGTTATTCACATGTTTCTACCTATTCAAAGTAATAGGTTTGTCTGTTGAGGTGGGCGGGGCTAGCCTCAGGTGGGCGGGGTTTGAAAAAAACTGACTCTCTGAAGGACTCTTCGAATGACTCTTCTGGCTGAAAACTGCAGATTTGAGCATTAAGTACACGAAAACTACAGCATCTTACAGAATAAGGGACACAGCGCTGGAAACAGCAGGTCTGTCACTACCCTGTTCTGTCCTCAGCAAGGGGGGCATAATCTATGTGACAGGTTCTCTTTAAGGACAGGACCTTCTTTTATACACAAATGTACTCATCCTGGCACATGCAAGAGCAGAACAGGACATGTAGTACCACACTGTACTGCAGAGGGGTACTAATAGACTACCAATAACTGCATACACCTCACTAACGGCAGTACAGGTCATGTAGTACCGCGCTGTAATATAGAGAGGCACTATAGACCTCCAATCCCTACATGTTCCTCACTGATACCTGTAAGAGCAGTACAGGTCATGTAGTACTGCAGTGTACAGTAGAGAGGCGCTATACACTTCCAATCACTGAATGCATCTCTTTCATACATGTTAGAGGAGTACAAGACATGTAGTACCGCACTTTACTGTAGAGAGATGGTATAGACCACCAATTACTGCATGCACCTCACTAATACATGTAAGAGCAATACAGGACATGGAGTAACGCACTGTACTGTAGAGAGGCGCTATAGACCTCCAATCACTGCCTGCACCTCACTAATACATGTAAGAGCAGTACAGGACATGTAGCACTACACTGTACTGTAATAGACCACCAATCACTGCATGCACCTCACTAATACATGTAAGAGCAGTGCAGGACATGTAGTACCGCACTGTACTGTAGAGAGGCGCTATAGACCACCAATCACTGCCTGCTCCTCACTATACATTTTAGAGGAGTACAGACATGTAGTACCGCACTTTACTGTAGACGGGCTATAGACCACCAATCATTTGCATGCACCTCACTAATACATGTAAGAGCATACAGGGCATGAGTAACCGCTCTGTACTGTAGAGAGGCGCTATAGACCTCCAATCACTGCTGCACCTCACTAATACATGTAAGAGCAGTACAGGACATGTAGCATACCCACTGTATTTGTCGAGAGGCGCTATAGACCACCAATCACTGCATGCACCTCACTAATACATGTAAGAGCATACAAGGACATGTAGTACCGCACTGTACTGTAGAGAGGCGCTATAGACCACCAATCACTGCTGCTACCTCACTAATACATGTAAGAGCAGTACAGGACGTGTAGTACCGCACTGTACTGTACAGGCGCTATAGACCACCAATCATTGCATGCACCTCACTAATACATGTAAGAGCAGTACAGGTCATGTAGCACCTCACTGTACTGTAGAGAGGCGCTATAGACCGCCAATCACTGCATGCACCTCACTAATACATGTTAGAGCAGTACAGGACATGTAGTACTGCATGTATGTAGAGAGGCGCTATAGACCACCAATCACTGCATGCACCTCACTAATACATGTAAGAGCAGTACAGGACATGTAGTACCGCACTGTACTGTAGAGAGGCGCTATAGACCAGCAATTTCTCTAAAACAGAGGTTTTACAGATAAAATATCAATGACAATTAGCTGGATTAGTGTCTGGGACATTGCAATGCTTGTTAAAAATATTGTATCCTGAGGCCATTGTCGTGTGTTGGATCAGGGTATAATGGAAAGATATAGCATTTTCATTGGAAAGGAGTAACAAAATCAAACTGGACAGGTAATGTACCATGATATCAGGGCAAAGAATGTTATCTCCACTTTTTCAACATCCTTTGTTTACAGAAAATTCATGATATCAGGGTCAAGCTGAACTCTGCTCAGTCAATTTCTTATGGTTTCTGTGATCTCTACTTGTAGATGTTCAGTAGAAATTGTCCTTGTCCCTTCCAGAGGATAAATGTGTCCTGGTCGTGTGATGGACACAGAGGTGCAGGGCTCGGTACAAGACACCGCTCTGAGAACTGGACTGTAACACGACCAGGACAGATTGTATCCACTGGGGGTAATCAATCCCCTATAAGATCTATTGACCCCAAAGACCAGAACAGATTGTATCCACTGGGGGTAATCAATCCCCTATAAGATCTATTGACCCCAAAGACCAGAACAGATTGTATCCACTGGGGGTAATCAATCCTCTAGAAGATCTACTGACCCTGAAACATAGGAAGGAGCAAGAGGCGATAAGGTTCTTATGGGTATAAAGGGATTGTTAGACCTCATCAGACTCCAGCATAGGAGTGTTAGAGATACTAAGGGCGACATGTCCCAACACGCCAACGCCAGTTTTTTGTTCTGTTTTGTGGCAAACCCACTTTTTACACCATATTCTTGTTGTAAATGGACTGTTGTACATTAAAACGCCTCAATATGGTGCACTGTGCGCCCCCGTCACGAAATGCGCCTATTGAGGTGCCTTACATATGTTATGCGCCCCCGTCAGGCAATGAGCCTCAATAGACCCATATACTACCAATGATATGCTATGTGCTGAGTGTTGAGCAATGCACCCTTTTTTGATGCAATGCGCCTTTTTTTGATGCGATGCCCCCTTTTTTGATACAATGCCCTCTTTTTTGATGCAATGAGCCCTTTTTTGATACAATGCCCCTTTTTTGATAAATGCCCATAAATTTTTTTGATATTAAAGCCCCTTTTTTGATACAATGCCCCCTTTTTTGATATAATGCCCTCTTTTTGGATACAATGCCCCTTTTTTGATATAATGCCCTCTTTTTTGATGCAATGAGCCCTTTTTTGATACGATGTGCCATTTTAGGCGCATTAAGTAATCTATGCAAGGTATACCTGACTCCAATTTTTAGAAAGTATTGGACTTTCATGCACACTTTACACTGAATTAATGCGCCTAAAACTGGCATATATACGCCACTTTTCGGACATGTCACCCTAAATGCTTTCCTAAACTTTCTCATAGTCTTAATAGAATAAATGGGATTAAAGTTTGCATATTTTAAATGCAGACAAGATGGCCGACAAGCATCTACGTATGGGTCACGGTCCATGCCGCGGCTCCAGTGCTGAGCCGCAAACACGACTATGCTGCGGCAGCGTCCTCTGACGCCCCTATACTCACCTGTCCCTATGCTCACGGTCCCTGCTCCGGCGGCGTCCCTCGACGCTCAGTATAATTCACCAGTCTACATTCCTGCTCAGTCTCGAACCCGTCCTCTGTGGTTTCCTGTGTGCGCACAAGCACCTTCTAGACTGCACCAACATTTTTGAATGTCTCTCATTCTTTTGCCGATATAGGTGCAGATAATTGATTTTTGATTTGGATATTGCCCAACGAGGCTCGGAGAGCATATTTTATTCTCAACACCATGAGCTTGTTGTCTGATTGCTGGGGCCCAACACCGCCATATGGAGACCACATAGTGATCCGACACCAGCTCGGGTCACATCACATTACAGTGAATACAGCACTGATCTAGTATAGAAGTAAAATAACCCCAGAATGCAGGGACTCACCAGAGACGGCCTATCTGATGAGTCGTTCTCTTCTCTGTTGAGTCGTTCTTTTTCCTTTTTCTTCTCCATCCGATCCACACAGCCATGATGACTTGTCCCGGCCACAACTCATCCCAACAGAATTTATACACAAATATCATAGAATCATCACTTTTCCAGCATCTCTTTACCTATTCCCACCTCTGTACAAACTTCCCAGGGGTGGGAGAACGGGTACAGGCCATAACTTAGAGGCCTAGTATCCTAAGGAGTTGGAGGGTGGGGAGAGAACTGACCCCTGGAGATAATGCTACAACTATACCCTAGGTAGGTAGGCACACGTGCAAGGCCCCAGGTAACTAGATAGGCCCTATTTAGGTAGGTAGACCCCCGCTGGATAAGTTGGTAGGCCAGCCCCAGGTAGGTTGGTGGGTACCTAGCCACAGGTGGGTAGGTAAATAGTCCCCAGGTAGATAAGCAGGCCCCAGTTAGGCAAGTTGATAGGTTACAGTTAGGTTGGTGGACCCCAGTTAGGTAAACTGTAGGTAGTTAGGGCCCCCTTTATATAGGATACAAGCAGTTAGGGCCTCCCTTTAGGTAGTATACAGGCAGTTAGGACTTCACTTTAAGTAGTATACAAACAGTAAGGGCCTCCCTTAGGTAGTATACAGGCAGTTAGGGCTTCCCTTTAGGTAGCATACAGGCAGTTAGAGTCCCCCTTTAGGTAGTATAAAGGCAGTTAGATGTCTCCTTTAGGTAGTATACAGATAGTTAGGGGTGTCCTTTAGGTAGTATACAGACAGTTAGGCGCCTCCTTTAGGTAGTATACAGGTAGTTAAGGGCCTCCTTTAGCTAGTGTGCAGAAAGTCGGGGCTTCCTTTAGCTAGTGTGCAAGAAGTCGGAGCCCAATTTATCTAGTGTACAGGTAGAGTCCCCTTTAGTTTGTAGGCAGTTAGGGCCCCCTTTAGCTAGTTTGTAGGTAGTCAGGGCCCCCTTTATGTTTAGGTAGCCAGGGCCCCCTTTATGTTTAGGTAGCCAGTGCCCCCTTTATTTTTAGGTAGCCAGGGCCCCCTTTATGTTTAGGTAGTCAGGGCCCCCTTTATGTTTAGGTAGTCAGGGCCCCCTTTATGATTACGTAGAGTCAGGGCCCCCTTTATATTTAGGTAGAGTCAGGGCCCCCTTTATGTTTAGGTAATCAGGGCCCCTTTAGGTAGTTAAAAAAAAAAAACAACCACTTACCTCGCTCCCGCTCCTGGCCGCTCCCGGCTGCTCTCCGCCGGCTTCTACTGGCGCCCTGCATAGGCGGCATGGTGATGTGACGTCACCGCATGCCTACATCACCAGTAGAGGCCGGCGCCTGTCAGGCTTAAGGCCTAACGCGTTAAACCTGCCAGTGTGTACAGTGGAGCGCCGCTTTGCTCCACTGACACCGCACAGCCCCGGGAGTGGAGGACATTAGTCCCCGACTCTCGGGCCCGGTCTCTGAGCACTCGGCACACAGGGCTCGGGTGTTCAGAGACCGGATGCGGTGGCTGGGCCCCGGGGAGCGGCGGCACTGTTTCCGGGGCCCACAGGAGCTCGTGGCCCACCATGTAGGCCAGTCCGAGCCTGGTTCGGCGGCTGCGCCGCTGGGCGCCACTCTGTCATGCGGAATAAAGGGGGGGTGTTTACAGCATGCCCCCTTATTCCACCGGGCCCCGTACAGGAGTACCGGCTGTACTCCCTGTACGGTGGCCCTGCTGGTAAAGATCACTGGACTCACCAACTTTGTCTGTCTCATAGACAGTGAAAAGAGTGACCTACACTCTTCTCAGATTGGGAATTCAAGACCCCCATTTTCGTGATCAGTGGGAGCCCCAGCAATCAGGCACTTGTCTTCAACCATGATCTGCTGCCGTTATGATGAATTAGGTCTGTATTTATATTAGCATGGGTGGATGTCTCTTACAAATGTAGCAGAGTTTAGCTTGTTTGCTATATTACTGCTATCTGTGCTTAGATCACAACACAAAGTTGAGATAACTTTCTGTGCCATGAGATCAAGGTGCGTTATCTGTTGTTTATTTTTGCTACATCTATATCTAGAAGAGGAAGATACCTTTTTTTGTAGCAGGACCAGCTGTAATTAGACAACTCTGGCACTCACATCTTTCTGTATACACTTAAATAAGCTGATGAGAAGGGTTCCTTAAAGTCACTCTCAACCCACCAAAGAGCCTTGAGACATGACTAGGAGTTTGAAGTCAGGCCAATACCCATCTGTAGACAGCTGTTTTGAGTGTTTTCCCGTCTGCCTCGCAGAGCAGAGTTCTGGCTGGCTGAGGGGCTTTAGCCATACCTCAAAAATAATAATGTTCCTCATTAGGGAAAGTCCCCAGGTAGGTGTGTGGAGACTTACACGCCATGAGTGCTCCACTAAAATATGAATATATTCAAATAAGCTCATAGAAAAAGAGCAAGAACTCCAGCACCAACCATTAAAATAAAATAAAAGCACGGGGCTGTTTCTAGGCTAAATTGCCCTCAGGGCGAGCTGAAGGAATTTCCCTCCACCCTATTAACATGTTGTACCACTTTGCATAACCCTTGACCAGTATCTGAATATACAAAAAGCTATAACACATAGTTCTTTGTATTAAACTAATCAGTAATAGTCATACAACTACCAAATATCCCTGCTACAAAAAACAGAATCCTAATATTACCAATAATCCCACTAAGACCAAATACTACCACACCATGATATATAGGCCCTCTGTAGGTAGGCATATGCCCTCTGTAGGTAGAAAAATAATTCCTGTAGGTAGGTATATGTCCTCTGTAGGTAGAAAAAAAATTCCTGTAGGTAGGTATATGCCCTCTGTAGGTAGAAAAATAATTCCTGTAGGTAGGTATATGTCCCCTATAGGTACGTATATACCTCCTGTAGGTAAATATAGCACCCTATAGGTTAGAAGATATAGCCCCCCTGTAGGTAGGTATAGATCCTGTAGGTAGGCAGACATAGCCCATCTGTAGGTAGATACAGCTCCCATGTAGACAAATATAACCCCCTGTAGATCAATATAGTCCCTTGTAGGTAAAGATAGCCCCCCTAAAGGCTTATATAGTCTCCCCTTTAGACATATATAGTCCCTGCAGGTATATATAGCCTACCTGTAGCTAGCTATACCCCAATGTAGGTAAATATAGCCCCCATGTAGGTAAAGATAGCATCCTGTAGGTAACTATAGTCCCCCTGTAGGTCTAAGTCCCCTATAGGTAGATATAGCTCCTCTTTACCTTTAGGTATTGCGAGACAGTGACAGGCGGAGTTGTTGAGGGAAGATATATTTCCCCTATGCGGCTTTGGACAGATGCATGTCACCGAGAGACCTGGTCTCGGTGAAGGATCTGCGAGCGGATGCTTATGCCAGGTCACTGCTCCCAGCTTATCCTGTGCCAGAAGCTCAGGCTACTGGCCTAGGAGACCCAGAGTCATAGAGGGCATTATAAAAGTCGAACTCTATATACAGCGTCCACTGAGTGCTGTATATATTATCGGAAAGGCAGGGACAGTAATAACCCACCCCTGCTTCTCCCTGACAATGTAACTGCACAGCCGCTACAGAGTTGCCAATAGCCGCCTGCAAAAATAGCTGCTAACATCATACAAACTGTAGGGTAATACCATGGATCAGTGCTAGTTCCCCCCTCAAATGGCCCATGTAAAAGAACCTCTTAGTATTCTGTGTCTTGCCCTACGTGCCAGCTGTAGCCATTTCCTTATACATAGCTACATTTTTCGGTCCTGCTCACAAGTGTCTTCTTTGTGTCAATAGGGGCAACACGGATCATACGAGGTCGTGAGGCCGTACCTCATTCCAGGCCATATATAGTTTCCTTACAGACCGGGGGGCAGCACTTCTGCGGAGGAGCCCTAATCTATCGTGACTGGGTCCTCACCGCCGCGCATTGCATGCGAAACAGGTGAGAGACATTGCACATTGTAAACCCATCTGAAAAGGAAGATAATTTGGCAGCCAGATTGCTTCTTTCAGTTTGGGCCTTTGACAAATGAGATCTGGAATCTGATTGGTTTGTTATGGGCGACTGCTCCACACTCATCTGAATTTGGCCCATGGCCTCATTCCTAGAGCTGTGACGCGACCGCAGGACCAAGAACCTAAACTCCATTTGTATTGCGTTGAATCTGAGGCTTGTGGGAATGATATGGGCACGGGAATGGGGCCACGTGACGCCCATCTGTGTTGTGTTTCTTTCCAGAACTGTGGCTACAGTACGTGCGGTCCTTGGTGCTCACGACTTCCGTAACCCAGACCAATATCAGCAGGTTCTGTCCGTCCGGGAATCATTTGAGCACCCAGGATACAACCCTACAATTGTGCGGAACGATATAAACCTCTTGAGGGTGAGATCTTCTCTTTCACAACATGGATCTAGTTATGTTCGTGTTTCTATTTCCTTCCTGGCGTCACATGTATTTTTTCTCTTTTGATACCTACAGTTAAACAGCGCGGCTACTATAACTCCCGCCGTGAAGCTTATCCAGCTTGCTCTCAGCAACACCGATGTTGCTCCCGGGTCCCCTTGCTTGGTGGCGGGCTGGGGCTACGTGGATAATAACAGGACCAGGCCAAGAGTTCTTATGGAAACAGATGTGAACATCATCAGCCGCGCACTGTGTCTCCAGAGATGGGGAAACAACATCTTTGATAGCATGGTGTGTGCGGCCGGGCCTGGACCGCAAACCAAGGGTTTCTGCAGAGTGAGTGCTGGACCTAAAATAATACTTCCCACAGTTCTCCTATTTAAAGTAAAATCCCTCTTTGGGACCACTATCTATCTGAAGATAAAAACCTTCAACTCTCTTCTCCGTCCACCAACACCTCCTCCCCCATCCCTCCTTTCAGCAGACAACTTTGCCACTCACTTCCTTCAGAAGATCAACCACATCAGAGAAAGCTTCAGCCCCCAGTCCCCACCATCCTCCCTTACCCTTGCAAACTGCTCTTCCCCCTTAACTTGCTTCCCCACAGTCACTCATGACAAGCTTTCCTCTTTACTGTCCAAATCCAACCTAACTACCTGTAGTCTTGATCCGCTGCCATCACACCTCATCACTGACCTCGGTGCTCCTATCATCCCAGCCCTCACCCATCTCTTCAACCTATCAATAACCTCTGGCCATCTTCCTTTCTGCCTTTAAACACGCTACTATCACTCCAATCCTAAAAAAACAACCCTTGACCCCTCTTCTCTGTCCAACTATCGCCCCATCTCACTGCTCCTTTTGCTTCCAAACTCCTCGAGCAGCACGTCTATCTTCAGCTGTCCTCCCACCTCTCTCCAACTTCTTCTTGACCCACTACAATCTGGTTTCCGACCCCATCACTCTACTGAAACCGCCCTAACCAAAGTCACTAATGACCTAGTAACTGCTAAAGCCTCACGCCACTACTCTGTGCTCCTCCTCTTAGACCTGTCCTCTGCCTTTGACACTGTCGACCATTCCCTCCTGCTACAAATCCTCTCCTCCCTCGGCATCACAGACTCGGCTCTTTCCTGGATCTCCTCGTAGCTTACTGATCGGACATTCAGCGTCTCTCATTCTTGCTCCACCTCCTCCCCCCGGCCACTCTCTGTTGGTGTCCCCCAAGGGTCAGTCATGGGCCCACTACTCGTCTCTATCTACACCCTTGGCCTCGGTCAGCTCATAGCCTCACATGGCTTTCATTACACCTATATGTGATGATACCCAACTCTACATCTCCGGCCCAGACGTCACTTCTCTACTCTCCGGATCCTGACTGTCTGTCCTCCATTTCCTCCTTCTTCTCATCACGTCTCCTAAAACTAAATGTAGAGAAACAGAACTCATCATCTTTCCACCATCCAACTCTACCCCCCCTGATCTCTCTATTACAGTCAATGGCTCCACACTCTCACGGTCCACAAGTCCGCTGCCTTGGGGTAATCCTAGACTCTGGTCTATCTTTCAAACCACACATCAAACCCTCACCTCTGCTGCCGCCTCCTCCTTAAAAACATCTCTCGCATGCGCTCGTTCCTCAAACTCTGACACTACAAAAATGCTGGTCCATGCCTTGTCATCTCCGCCTAGACTACTGCAACATCCTTCTCTGTGGCCTCCCATCTAGCACTCTTGCTCCCCTCCAAACCTCCTTAACTCTGCTACCCGTCTTATCAACCTCTCTCCTCTGCCTCAACCCTCTGCCGATCCCTACACTGGCTACCCATTGCCCACCGAAGTCAATTCAAGCAACTAACCATGACCTACAAGGCTCTCCACGACCTCTCCCCTCCATACATCTCTGCCTACTTTCCAAATATCTCCCCTCACGCAATCTCCGCTCCTCTCAGGACCTTCTCCTCTGCTCTCCCTTATCAGCTCCTCACACCGTCTCAAGACTTCTCCCGTGCTTCACCCACACTCTGGACCTCACTGCCCCAACACATCAGACTCTCCTCACTTTCACCACCTTCAAAAAACAACCTGAAAACCCATTTCTTCAGGCTTGCCTACAACCCTCACTAAACTTGTCACTACTTCCTCCACATACATGTCTGCCCCTCACCTCCTGTCTCTTTCCCCCTCCTTGTAGATTGTAAGCCCTCGCGGGTAGGGTCCTCTCTCCCTCTGTCGTGCCAATTGTCATTGTTCACTTGTCATTGTACTCGTTTGATTTATGTAGTGTATGTAGCCCCCGAATGTACAGCGCCCTGGATTCAATGGCGCTCTAAAATACTTAATAATAATAATAATAATAATAATAATAATAAAAGACTACGGACAGTGTCGGACTGGGGTTCCTGGGGCCCACTACTACAGCTGATTCTTGGGGGCCCACCAGTGAAGTGGATTCTTGGAGTCCACTGTTGGAGTAGACTCTTTGGGGCCACCTGTGGAGTTGAAACTTGAGGACCCACCAGTAAAGTGGATTCTTGGGGTCCACTAGTGGAGATGATTCTTGGGAGCACATCAGTGAAGTGGATTCTTGGTGGCCCACCAGTAGAGTTGATTCTTTGGGGTGCCACTAATGAAGTGTATTCTTTGGGCCCACCAACAGAGTTTATTCTTTGGGGCCCACCAGTGAATTGTATTCTTTGGGCCCACTAGTGGAGATGATTCTTGGGGGCCCACCAATGAAGTGGATTCTTGGGGCCCACTAGTGGAGATGATTCTTTGGGGCCCACCAGTGAAGTGGATTCTTGGAGCCCACCAATTGAGTTGATTCTTTGGGGCCCACCAGTGAAGTGGATTCTTGGGGCCAATTAGTGGAGATGATTCTTGGGGCCCACCAGTGAAGTGGATTCTTGAGGGCCTACCAGCAGGGGCGTTGCTAGGGTCCCAAAACATCCAGGGCTCGGGCCCTTACGTTTTTCTGAGTAGGGCTGGGTTCACACGGAATTTTTTGCGTCTCATTGTGAACTGCGGATGTATTTTTACACAGAAAAACCTTTGTATGTAGGCTCAGGAGAAATATAAGTGATTACACTGCAGGTACATTTAGTGACTTACAGGAGACGCCTCTGAAGAGTTGTTCTATTTCCCTTCTTCTTCTCCATCTGTCCCAGACACCATGATGACTTCTACCGTCCACAACTCTTCACTGAAAAATTTACAAAACAAACATCTTAGACTCCTCACTGTATCAGCATTTCTCTACATTTTCCTATCTCTATACAAAATCCCCATCTATAGTGCCCCAAATGGTAATAATTACCCCCTTGTAGGTAAATATTTGCCCCCTAGAGCCAGGTAGTAGCCCATTGTAGCCAGGTTGTAGCCCCCTTTAGCCAAGTAGTTGCCCCCTCTAGCCAGGTTGCTGTCCCCTCTAGCCAGGTTATTACCCCCTCTAGCCAGGTTACTGCCCTCTGTAGCTAGGTTATTGCCCCCTTTAGGCAGTAATATTCTCCTTGTAGTTAGGTTATTAGCCCCCTGTGGCCAGGTTACTGCCCCCCTTAGCCAGGTAATATGCCCCCTTAGCAGGTAATATGCCCCCCCATAGCCAGTAATATGCCCCCTTTAGCCAGTAATATGCCCCATAGCCACATACTATGCCCCCTGTAGCCAGTGATATGCCCCCCTGTAGCCACATAATATGCCCCTGTAGCCAGTGATATGCCCCTCTGTAGCCAGTGATATGCCCCCCGGTAGCAAGTGATATGCCCCCCTGTAGCCAGTTATATGCCCACCTGTAGCCAGTAATATGCCCCCATAGCCACATACTATGCCCCCTGTAGCCAGTGATATGCCCCCCTGTAGCCAGTGATATGTCCCTCTGTAGCCAGTGATATGCCCCCTGTAGCCAGTAATATGCCCCCATAGCCACATGCTATGCCCCCTGTAGCCAGTGATATGCGCCCCTTACCCAATTAAAATAAAATAAAAAAACCTACTCACCTCAGCACGCTCCGCGAGTCCAGGTCCTGCAGCTTGAGAATGGTGTAAGCAGCGTGATGTCTCACAGGGCCCGATACCTCCTTGGCCGGCAGAGCTACCGGCTTAGAGGATCCCAGCGTCGCAGGGGGGGTGATGAAAGCGGCGCCTCACGCCCCCTGTGACGCCGACGTGTATGTACAGCGCTTACCAAGCGCTGTACATACAGGGAAGAAGACAGGATGGGAACGATCCGTCCTGCCTCCTCCCCGACTCTGACTGCGCGGCCGATGTGAAACGGCCGCGGACTCAGAGAGATCGGCGGGCGCCGCCCACACGAAGGAGCGCTCCAGGCCCACGGCAGCGGCCTGGAGCCGCCGAGACACGGGGCACAGGCAGATTTATTCAGGGCTCGTGCCTCGAATGAATCTGCCTAGCGACGCCCCTGCCCACCAGTGAAGTGGATTCTTGGAGAATACCAATGGAATTAATTCTTGGAGCCCAACCTACAGCTACTGTACATACTGCACATTACTTTTCAACTCTGTCTCTTGCTTTCCCCTGCTTTTCTCACAGAAAAGCAGGCCAGAGGTCCACCATGTCCATATTTCCACTTTTCCCCTGTGGGCCAGTCCAAGCCTGGCAACCTGTGGTCGGCCAATGGACAGCCAATGAGCCAATGTTTTCTGACAGAGGTCAGAGGCTGGTGTAATAGGAGAGATGTAATAGCACACTGTTCTGCTATACATTAGTACTGGAAAACAGTTTACAAGTGTTCTCATCCCCAAAAGGGCAAGTACCTCAGGTGGAGTAGTCATTTTTTTTTCAAAAAAGTTTAAAAAAAAAGTTTAAAACACCCACCCACCCAATTTTACCAATTTTGCAAATAAGAAAAATTAAAAAAAAGTTAAATAATTAGCATCACTGCATCTGTAAAAGTCCAATCTATTTAGCATATAATATTAGACATCCCACATCGTGAACAAAATTGTGCTTTTCTTTTTTTTGGTCACTTTGCTTCCTTAAAAATTGGAGTAAAAGGTGATCAAAAATTCACAGGTTTCTGAAATGGTGTCAATGAAAACTACACTACGGTCCATTAAAAATCAAACCCTCACACAGGAGGGAAAAATGTAAAAATTCATTAGTTGAAGAAATGCCGCTGTCGAGCAAACTAAAAAAATGTAAATGTATATATTGGAATTGTAGTGTCCTGCAGAATAAAGATAATATGTCACTTATAACGCTGCTCTATGAAAAAAAAATGACACAATTGTATTTGTCCACCTAGCTGAGGGTGGTTCTACAGCTTCAAGCTCCCGCTTACAGTTCAGGCTGTGGGTAGTTCTACAGCTTCAGGCTCCCACTTCCTGTGCAGGTTGTGGGTGGTTCTAAAGTTTCAGGCTCCCACTTCCTGTTCAGGCTGTGGGTGGCTCTACAGCTTCAGACTCCCACTTCCTGTTCAGGCTGTGGGTAGATCTACAGCTTCAGGCTCCCACTTCCTGTTCAGACTGTGGGTGGATCTTCAGATTCAGGCTCCCACTTCCTGTTCATGCTGTTTGTGGTTCTACAGCTTCAGGCTCCCACTTCCTGTTCTGGCTGTTGGTGGTTCCACAGCTTCAGGTTCCCACTTCCTGTTTAGTCTGTGGTTGGTTCTACTGCTTCAGGCTCCCACTTCCTGGTCAGGCTGTGGGCGGTTCTACAGCTTCAGGCTCCACTTCCTGTTCAGGCTGTGGGCGGTTCTTCTGCAGTGACTGGCGTTTGCAATTCCTAGCTGAGCCTGTTAGAGAAACAATGATGATAGAAGGCTGCAGAGCTTTAAAGGGTTTAAGTTTGTCAGTAAGATACAGCAGTCAGTGACATCACCATCCCGACCACTGTTAGAGCAGAGAGAGGAAGTCAGTGTAAACTAGGGAAGCTTATGTACACAAGCAGGAGATAAGAACTCCTCTAAGTCTGGTAGGAAGCTAAATCAGAACAGCAATGTATTTGGTATTAGTCTTTATTTACTTTAGCATACCTGTTTTAAGCCAATCAGTGTGGTGAGAGCGCCCCTTTAATAATTAAATCTTACATCCACTTCTTTCCAGGGTGACTCCGGGGGCCCCCTTATGTGCGCGAGCAGAGTTGAAGGTGTGGTGTCATTTTATGGAGCTACCTGTGGAAACCCGAATACCCCAGATATCTACACTCGAGTCTCGTCCTTCCAGCCTTGGATCCAGCAAGTGACCGGCAGACCTTAAAAGAAGACATTAGACTCTTCTCTGCTTGTTCCTTCTAGAATTCTCCTCTGCACCTTTCCCCCACGCTGATTGCTCCTCCAGTCATTGGAGTCCTCTGTGGCTTCTATTACTTTACATGTATTCCTATGCGCTGTATACACACCTTGGATACGGATTGGCTTTCATGGCCGCTCACCACAGCGGAGGCTAAAATCCTGGAGGGAAACTTCTGCCTCATTTATCAATAAAGCTTTATGCAGACGCCGCGTCCGACTGAGGTTTCTGGGGCCGAGAGGAAAGAATTGTTACATTGTAACACAGAGACCTGGACTGTAACACAGTAACTTTGTAGAATCCTCACATTTATTAGTTCATTTTGCTCAGTGTCAGTAAATAGTGACGTTTGGATTCTACATGGAGGCAACAATGTAACAAAAATTCATATAGATGTTCACCCTTTCACCTCTGTAGCAGGAATATCATGGCCGTTACATGTGACTCTATACATGAACGTGTACTAGTGAGCGACTTCTGCTCTACCCCTCTGATGACTGCAGTCAGTCCTGGCCGTGATGTGACCGGTGAGGGGGGAGGGGGGTATCTCTGTGATATCGTCACCCTGTCACATATGGGCAGTAAGTGGTTTCTGTAGAATCGCTGCAGGGTTGTACTTTGATACAGATTGTTCTTATGGGAAATTTTAGGTGCACTCGGTATCTCCCATCCTTGACTATTTGCTTCATGGACTGAGCATGAACAGTTTATTTTTCACATCGGTGATGATGGATAACTTTGATCCTGAACTCCCTCATACATTTGGACATACTTGTCAATGGGGCTGGGCGGCTGCCTCCCCCTCCCCCGTGCTTTGGTATTATGCGATGATCTGCGCGTGGGTCCAAAACACCTGGAGTATTGGGTTGCGTACTATACGCCCCGCAATAAGCCATGTGAAAATACCCTTACCCTCAGGGTAGTAACTAGGGAAGCCTGCGCCCCAAAGCAAACTTTTGGATACCACCCCCTGTTTCCCCGGCCACGAACATTTACCGGTACCTCTTCAGTCTGCGTTACTAAAAATACACCTAGATATCACCTAAAAAGCTACCAAACAAATCCCCCTTTTAACCCCTATTTAACATTACCAATAAACTACTACATAGGACCAGATTATACCCCCAAGTGCACACCACAAATTACCCCACATAGTGCCTAATACCCCTATACTACTAAAGAGTAAAGATCAATTTTTCTAAGATAAGTGGTATTAAATAGGTACATAGGTGGCCTAAAAACTGTAAGTAACCTCCATAAGTGCCATTAGTGGGAGAACCAGTGTCCAGGCTACGCAACTGTTATTACCCCCATCAGTGACCCCTATAGGTGGTAGACACCAGGTACACAGGTCTGCAGTCTGTATATTACCTCCATACAGTGACCATATAGTGGTAGACACCAGTGTACAAGGCTCTGACAACTGTATATTACCCTTACAGTGACCATATAGTGGTAGACACCATGTTCAAGGCTCTGCAGACTGTATATTACCTCCATGAGCGACCAGTAGTGTAGACACCAGTGTACACAGGACTCTACCACAGTATATTACCACCATACAGTGACCATGTTATATACCAGTTTAACAGGCTCTGCAGACTGTATATTACTACTACGTGCATATATTGGTAGTACACAGTGTACACAGGTCTACCGAACTGTATTACCTCCATACAGTGACCATATAGTGGTAGTCACCAGTGTACACAGGCTCTGCCAGACTGCATATTACCTCCATACAGTGACCATATAATGGTAGGAACCAGTGCACACAGGCTTTGCAGACTGTATGTTACCTCCATACAGTGACCATATAGTGGTAGACACAGTGTACACAGGCTCTGCAGACTGTATATATTACCTCATACAGTGACCATATAGTGGTAGACACAGTGTACACAGGCTCTGCAGCTGTATATTACTCCATACAGTGACCAAATAGTGGTAGACACCAGTGTACACAGGCTCTGTAGACTGTATATTACCTCCATACAGTGACCATATAGTGGTAGTCACCAGTGTTAACAGGCTCTACAGACTGTATATGACCCCCATAGAGTGACCATATAGTGGTAGACACCAGTGTACACAGGCTCTACAGACTGCATATTACCTCCATACAGTGACCATATAGTGGTAGTCACCAGTGTACACAGGCTCTGCAGACTGCATATTACCTCCATACAGTGACCATATAATGGTAGGTACCAGTGCACACAGGCTATGCAGACTGTATGTTACCTCCATACAGTGACCATATAGTGGTAGACACCAGTGTACACAGGCTCTGCAGACAGTTATTATTGACCTCCATAAGTGACCTTTATAGTGGTAGGACTACCAGTGTACACAGGGCTCTGCAGACTGTATTTTATTTTACACTCTATACATTGACCATCATAAATAGGTTTTTTTGGTAGACCAGTGTACACAGGATCTGCAAACATATAAGTGATTACAGTACAGTTACATCTTGTGACTCACAGGTGACGTTTCTCTACCGTGTCGTTGACTTTTAGGTAGGTATGCAGTAGGTGGACCACAGGTAGCTAGGCTATAGGTGGGGGCCCCATCAATAGGTAGGCAGGTAGGTACAATAGGCTATAGCGGGGCCAAATAGGCAGGCAGGCTTGAGGAAGGGCTATAGGTGGCCTTATAGGTTGGCATGTAGAGTTTAGGTAGCTATAGGAGGCTAAATAGTAGAAAGGGCATGTTTAGGTAGCTAAAGGGAGCTCATTACAGGTAGACAGGGGTTAGGTGGGTATCGGGGTCATATCGGTAGGTAGGCAGGGTTTAGGTAGCTAAAGGGGGCCCCATATAAGTAGACAGAAGGTTTCAGGGGGCTATATAGGTAGGTAGCTTTAGGGAGGCTTATAGGGGCCTATACAAGCAGGCTTTAGGGGGGCTTTATTGGCAGGCGTAGGGGGGGTTTTATAGGAGTGGTATATAGGCCAGGCAGGGGTATTAGTCGGCAGGCAAGGGTGGGCTATATATAGGCAGAAAGGGGTTTATAGGCAGGCAGGGTGGGCTATATAGGCAGGCAGGGGAATATAGGGAGGCAGGGTGGGCTACATATGCAGGCTGGGGTATATAGTCAGGCAGAGTGGGCTATATAGGCAGGCAGGGGTATATAGTAAGGAAGGGTGGACTATATATGCAAAGCATGGGGGCTTATTGTCGGCAGGGTGGGCTATATAGTCCAGCAGGGTGGGCTATATAGGCAGGCTGGGGTATATAGGGAGGAAGGGTGGGCTATATAGTCTGGCAGGGTGGGCTATATAGGCAGGCTGGGGTATATAGTGAGGCAGGATGGGCTCTATAGGCAGACAGGGTGGGCTATATAGGCAAGGGTATATAGTCAGACAGGGAGGGCTATATAAACAGGCAAGTAGGGCAGGTAAAATAAGAAATCCCTTACTTTTCTCCGTCCACGCTCCCTCCATGCGCTGCACTACGGCGCTGTGCTCAGCACGGGCGGCGCGGTTATGTGATGTCACCGCACCGCCCACATGATTAGTGAGAGCCAGCAGGGGGGTAGTCAATTCGTTTGCGTACCCATCGGGCTGAGCTGGTCCCTGAACACTCAGACGGGAGGGTCCACCTGGTAGTTCAGAGGCTGCATGTGCCTGGGCCCCGCCTGCTCCGATCATGCCGCTGTGAACTGTTTTAGGGCACACGTGCAGCGGCAAGCGGAATGGAATATTACCTGGGTAGCGGACGCGTAGCAAGCTGCGCGGGCCCACCCTAAGAGCAAGCGGGACGGAGCCGGCATTACCTTGGGTAGCGGACGCAGTAGCCAGTGCGCCGGGACACCTAAGTGCACGGGGCCCCGGGGCAGAATGCTATGTTGATTAACCCAAGGGTTTTATGACCCTGCTTACCGGGATGATTATCTCTGTCTTGTCTCTGTAAGTTTGTAACTTTTTAAATGTTTTAACTTTTCTATTTGTTCTACTGTTGTGTTTGCTGGTATACAGAGTCTATCATTTTAGCTGGCTTTTATTTTGGCACAGTATGTTTTGTACTTCTGTTGGTTTCCTTGCTCTTATGTGTCATGGGCGGGAAGCAAATGGATGGTGCACGCTATGTTCTTTATATGTTTCTGAACAGCAGACAGGACACTTTCAGAAAACACTTCCTTTCTCTACAAATCCCTTCCTCAAATTTCCAAGCATACAAAACCCTCCGTCATTACAACACGGGGTCTGGTGAAATAACGTACATTGTCAGGTTTATCCTCACCAGTCATAAGCTTTATACTCACACTGGTACCACAAGCCATGGACACCTTTGCCTCCTGTGACCGCCCTGTGTGGATGCACCCATCTCAGGTGAGGACACTGCTGCTCTAAAATTATCATTTCAAGGAAAAGTTTCAAACATTGCAGCGTTAATATGGACGGAGAATAACTAGTAACATTGTTAGTTACTTCCCTTAGATATACTGTGTTAGTTTTATGTTACATGATGTTTCTTCTCAGAGTCTATACAGTCCTGTGGGAGCTCAGCGAGCAGTTTAAACATGGAGGAATGGTTTATAATGGCAGGAGTAGACCAAGGCTGTGTTAGAGGCTTAAAGGGGTGCTCCCACCAAAAGTTACGGAGAAGAATGGAGAGCCGGTCATAATTGCACACAACTTTCAACTATGATTCTTTGGGCAGTTCACTCAGTGCAGGGGAGCGCTGTTTTCTCCATTCTGTTCTATGAGAGTTCCCGGTTACAGGGGCAGGCGATGTATGTGTTATCCCATTTTTGTTCTATGGAGTTCCCAGTACATGGGGAGCGCTGTGTTCTCCATTCTGTTCTATGGGATGTTCCCCAGTACAGGGAGCTCTGTGTTATCATTTAGTTCTATGGGAGTTCCCGGTACAGGGGAGCCTTCTCGTGTTCTACATCACTGTTCTATAGGAGTTCCCAGTACAGGGGAGCGACTCTTAGTGGTGTCTCTCTCTGTTTATGCAGGGGGCGTTGTAAGGGTTCCTAAAAGGGCCCTTTGTGTTCTTTCTGGGTTGGGCAGGGTTCACAACGACATTTTTCGCGGCCTCATTGTAAACTGCGGAGGAGTTTTTTACAGAGGAATAAACATCTGTCCTGGTCAACTATTTTCTGAAACATTCCTCACACAGACTTCCCGTCTCCATCTCCTCAATGCACAGTCACTAAGTACCAGATTAAAAATCACCATTGACAAATTTTACTTTTTCAGAACTTTCACTTCATTTGAACAATCACCCCTAAACAGTCACCACAAATTAATCCACCTACACATGGAGCAAATCTACAGACAGTGATTGTTACCTAAACCCTACTACAAAACCAAGACCCCACAACTATACTGACTTAAGGCCTCAAAATCAATCCGCCAGACCTGACCGAACGCGACCCCCACATGTGTCTATCCACTGCACTCAGGCTCTGATTACATATACACCGCCATACAGTGACCATTTAGTGGTTTGATCCTAGTTGTATTGTTGAGCTTCTGCACGAAATTATAAGTGATTACACTGCAGTTTACATTTAGTAACTCACGGAGACGTCTCTTTTATGATACAGCGTCGTTCTCTTTCCCTTTTCATTCTCCATCGAGTTCACTCCTTCCATGTTGTTGTCCGGCAAGACTCGTTCCACTGAGGATTTGGGACACAATTATCTTAGGAATCCTACATTTCCAGCAACTCCTTAATTATCAGGTATTGCAGTCCTCAGTTAAGGTAGTATAGGGGCACTGAAGCAGTTATGGGGCACACAGGAAGATTATATGGGGCACAGGGCAGATATATGGGCCAACAGGCAGTGTTATATAGGGGGCACAGGCAGGTATATAGGGGCACAGGCCCAGTATGATGGGGCCGAAGGCAGGTATTATAGGGGGCCACCTGAGGCAGGTATATGGGCCACAGGTCGTATATGGGGGCACTGAGGCAGTATATAGGGGGCACAAGAAGGCTATATAGGGGCACTGAGCAGATTATAGGGGTCCTGAGCATTTATATGGGGTCACGAGGCGGTATATGGGGGCACAAGGCAGATATATAGGGACCAGGCAGTATTTGGGGGCCACAGGCAGGTATATAGAGGCACAGGCAGTATATGGGGGCCACAGGCTGGTATATAGGGGCACAGGCAGTATATATGGGGGCCACAGGCAGGAATTTAGGTGCGCAGGCTGGCAATATGGTGGCCACAGGCTGGAGGTTATGGGGGACACTGGCAGTGTATGGGGGGCCACTGGCAGGGATATGGGGGGCACTGGCAGGTATATGGGGGACTCAGGCAGTATATGTGGGAAACAGGCAGGGATATGGGGGCAAAGTGGCAGAATATGGGGCCACAGGCAGGAATTTATAGGGGCACAGGCAGCATAGCATTTGGGGGCCACAGAGAGGGATTATTATGGGGGCACAGGCAGCTTATGGGAGACACAGATAGGCTGTATAGAGGCACAGACAGGGATATGGGGCGCCACGGGCAGTATATGGGGTCAACAGGCAGGGATATGGGGGCTACAGGCAGCATTATGGGGGCCACAAGGAGGCATTATAGGGCACAGGCAGGGTTATGGAAGGGCCACAAGACAGTATATGGGGGCACAGGGACTCAGGCAGGGATTTGGGGGCCTCAGGGCAGGGATAAGGGGGCCACAGTCAGTATTTGGGGGCCACGGGCAGTATTATGGGGGCCACAGGCAGGGATTATAGGGGCACATGGCATGCATATGGGGGCAAAGGCTAGGATATGGGGGCCCACAGGCGTATATGGGGGCACAGCGTAGATGCGGGCCACACAGGCAGGGTTCGATTATGGGGGGCCACAGGCAAGGGATGTGGGTCCACAGGCAGGGATATGGGGGCCACTGCAGGGATATGGGGGCCACAGGAACGCATTAAAGGGGCACACGGCAGCATATGGAGCGGGACAGCAGGGATATGGGGGCCACGGCAGTAGATGGGGGCCACCAGGGCAAGGAATATGGGGGCCACGGGCCAGTTATATGGGGGCCACAGGCAGGCATATAGGAGGCAACAGACAGATATGGTGGGCACAGGCAGTATATGGGGGCACAGGACTGGGATTGGGGGCCACAGGCAGTATATGGAGGGACCAGGCAGGGTTAGGGGGCCACAGGCAGTATATGGGCCACGGGCAGTATTTGCGGGGCCCAGGCAAGGCATATTAGGGGCTCAGGCAGTATATGGGGGCCACAGGCAGGGATATGGGGGCCAACAGCAGGGAATTTGGGGGCCACAGTCATATATAGGGGCACAGGCGGGATATGGGTTCCAAGGCTGTTATGGGGGCCACAGGCAGTATATGAGGGGCACAGGCAGGGATATGGGGGCCCACAGGCAGGGTTATGGGGGTACATAAGGCAGGGATATGGGGGCCAAAGGCGGGATTTGGGGTCCACTAGGCAGTATATGGGGGTCACAGCAGGGATATGGGGGCCACAGGCGAGTATATGGGGCAATGCTCGGCAGGTAAAACGAAGTTAAAAATAACAAACATTCATACAACCTTAAACTCCACCGGCCGGAGACGCGCTCCCGTTCATCTTCAGCCCGCGCTCCTCCGGACAGACTAGCTCCTTCGGGATGCTCTCGGGCGCACGGCCTATTGACGTGCTATGCGGCCACCGAGGAGATGGCAGCGTCCGATGACATCACATATAGTGACGCGTGCCGGTGAGGTGCACAGGGCCGCAGGCGGGTCCTCAGCGTGTGATGGACCGGCGGCCCCGCTGATGTGGACCTGCGGGTCCGTCACTGTCTGCGGCCGGCCTGCAGCGGGGGGCAGGATGCGCTCGGTCTCGGCCTCCGCAGATGCCCCGCAGCTGTCGTGTGCGTTTCCAGCGGACGCAAATGCAGCTGAAGAGCGTCGGTGCTCCAGGCCCAGGGCTGAGAGGGTCTGGTGCCCGGGAGATCGGGGCACAGGGTGGTTTTATTCGGGGCCCGAGCCCGAATAAAACAGCCCTAGCGAACGCCCATGTTGCTATGGAGTTCCCAGTACAGGGGAGCGACGTGTTTCCATTCTGTTCACATGGAGTTTCCATTAAATGAGGTGAGCCTGTGTTTTCATTCTATCCTATGGGCGTTTGCAATAAGGGAGAGCGCTGTGTTATCCTTCTGCTCTATGGGGTTGCCAATACATGAGAGGCGTGTTCTCTTATTCTCGTTTTATGGGAGTTCCAGTTACAGGGCGGAATCTTTCGTTCTCCTTTCTGTTATATGGGGAGTTCCCAGTACAGGGGAAGCGCTGGTGTTCTTCCATTTGTTTGTACTATGGAGTTCCAGTACAGGGGCAGCGCTCGTCTGGGGCTTTGTGTTCTCCATTCTGTTTATGGAAAGTTCTGGTACAGGGAAAAAGTGTGTTCTCCTATTCTGTTCTAATGGGAGCTCCCAGTACAGTGGGAGCATTGTCATTGTGTTATCCAAATCTGTCTATGGGCGTTCCAGTACTGAGGGAGCGCTCTGTGGTTCTCCATTTGTTCTATGGGAGTTTCCCGGTACCAGGGATGGAGCGCTGTGTTCTTCCATTCTGTTTTATGGGAGTTCCCTGTAAGGGGAGGCCGCTGTGGTCTCCATCCTGTTCTATTGGGAGTTCCCAGGACAGGGGAGCGCTGTGTTCTCCATTCTGGTCCATGGGAGTTTCCCCTACTGAGGAGCGCTGTGTTTTCATTCTATCCTATTGGAGCTTGCAATACAGGGGAGCGCTGTGTTCTCCATTCTGCTCTATGGGAGTTGCCAGTACAGGGGGGTGCTGTGTTCTCTCTATTTGTTTTGGGGTTTCCCCCGTACAGGGCGGCCTTTGTTCCCCATTTTTTCTATGGGATTTCCCAGTACGGGGAGGTTTGTGTTTCCTTTTTGTACTAGGGAGTTCCCCAGTAAGGGGAGCGCTTGTGTTTCCTTCTGTTTATGGGTTCCCAGACAGGGGAGCGTGTGTTCTCCATTTGTACTATGGATTTCCCCCAGAAAGGGGGAGCGCTGTGTTCTCCATTCTGTTCTTGGGAGTTCCCAGTAAAGGGGGCGCTGTGTTCTCCATTCTGTACTATGGGAGTTCCCAGTACATGGGAACGCTGTGTTCTCCATTCTGTTGTATCGAAGTTCGCAATAAAGGGGAGCGCTGTGTTTGGTCGTACTCTAAACCCCCACAGAATAGAATGAGTGCGTGAGAAACATGCCGCAAAAATTCCCTGTCTTGGTGGGGATCCCCCTTTAATATATTATATGATTTTATGTACGGGGTTGATGGGGTTTAAAAAAATTTAATGGGATATTACTAGGAATACCATAATTTTAAGATGCATGTGGGCTCAACCCAAAGATCCTTGGAATGAAGGGACCACAGTGCTGGTTTTGCAATACCCTCCCCTTGCTTTGTTTACCTTCAGCCCCTGTGGACCAAATCTTTGACAGGGGACCATACCCACCAGTGGAGTTGATTCCTGGAGCCCATCAGTGGAGATGATTCTTGGGGCCACCAGTGGAGGTGATTCTTGGGGTCCATCAGTGGAGTTGATTCTTGATGCCCACCAGTGGAGATGATTCTCGGAGCCACCAGTGGAGATGATTCTTGGGGCCCACCAGTGGAGTTTATTCTTGGGGCCCATCAGTGGCTGATTCTTGGAGTCCTCCAGTGGTGTTGATTCATGTGGCCCACCAGTGGAGGTGATTCTTGGGGCCCAGCAGTGGAGTTGTTTCTTGGGGCCCACCAGTGGAGTTGTTTCTTGGAGCCCACCAGTGGAGCTCATTCTTGGAGCCACCAGTGGAGATGATTCTTGGAGCCCAGCAGTGGAGTTGATTCTTGGAGCCCATCAGTGGAGATGATACTTGGAGTCCTCCAGTGGAGTTTATTCTTGTGGCCCAGCAGTGGAGGTGATTCTTGGGGCCCAGCAGTGGAGTTGTTTCTTGGGCCCACCAGTGGAGTTGATTCTTGGGCCACCAGTGGAGTATTATTGGGGCCACAGTGGAGATGTTTCTTGGGGCCCACCAGTGTAGTTGTTTCTTGGGGCCACCAGTGGAGTTGCTTCTTGGAGCCCACCAGTGGAGCTCATTCTTGGAGCCACCAGTGGAGATGATTCTTGGGCCCAGCAGTGGAGTTGATTCTTGGGGCCCACCAGCGGAGTTGATTCTTGGAGCCCACCAGTGGAGCTGATTCTTGGGGCCCATCAGTGGAGCTGATTCTTGGAGCCCACCCGTAGAGCTTATTCTTGGGGCCCACCAGTGGAGTTGATTCTTAGAGCCCACCATTGGATTTGATTTTTGGGCCCACCAGTAAAGTTTATTCTGGGTACCAACTACACAGTTACTGACATTGTTGAGCTTGGATGCCTAGCGTCAGCCAGTGAAGATGATTCTGGGGGCCCACCCTACAGTTACTGTACATGCCTTTTATACTCTACCTCTAGTTTCTTCTTCTGTCTCCTTCTCTCTGCCTCTTGCTTTCTGCCTCTCCGAAGGATTTATATGCAGTTTAAAAGACACTCCGGATCTGCCATGTTTAAGGGCCCACTGGGGATTTCCCCAGTGCTCCTTTGGGCCAGTCCAAGCCTGGCTACTGAACATATTGCACATGATTCTTGCACTCTCCTTCTTGTTTTTTTTACTCTTTTTTCCCGCTGCCTTTCTCCCTAAAAGCAAATCCTTGGGGCCTGCAATACCTAGGGCAGTGATGGCGAACCTTTTTGAGACCGAGTGTCCAAACTGCAACCGAAAAAAACCTTAGTTACCACAAAGTGCCGACGACGTCGGCACGAAGCAGGGAGGTGACATCGGGAAGCGGGGCCGCACAACAATTAATATGAGGGATGTAATGGCCGCTTAGCCCATCCCTCTGCCATAATTCTACCATACAGTGACCATATAGTGGTAGATGGCAGTGTACACAGGTGCTCAGCAGACAGTTGAATAATACCACAACACCAGGGCCCATATCACCATACATGGTGAATGAAAAATTTCCAAACACCCTTTCTGAATATAAAAATATTACACGTTGCACACAGTTCGATACTTTAGTGACTCACAGGGGACATTTCTCCCTGAGTCGTTCATTTTCCCCCTTTTTCTCCATATGGTTCACACCTTTATGCTGTTTTCCCGACCAAAACCCCCATCCTGCGATTTGACAAAATATTTAAACCCCCACTTTTCCAGAACTCCTTATTACAGGTATTAAGTCCCCCCCAAGTTAGGTAGGTGTATAGGTCCCCCCAATTAGGCAGGTTATAGATATATGTCCCCCCAGTCAGGAAGGTATAATATATATATATTCTCCTCAGGCAAACAGATATATGATATAGGCCCCCTCAGGGAGTAGGTTTAGAATAGGTCCCCACAGGGATTGTAGATAGCTCCCCACAGGAGTATACGGATCTCCCCCAAACCCGTATATAGATAGCCCCCCAACCAAAATATTAGATAGCTCTCCCCACCAGCCAGTTATAGTTAGCTCTCCCCAAGCCAGTAGAAATAGTCTCCCCACCAGCCAGTATAAGATAGCTCCCCACAGCCAGTTGTGTTTGCTTCCCCACAGCCAGTATATGATAGCTCTCCCCACCCCGTATATAGATAGCTTCACACAGCCAGTAAATAGATGCTCTCCCCCACCCGTTTTTGATAATCTCCCCCAGCCAGTATGTAGAAGCTCTCCCAACGCCAGTATGTAGATAGTTCCCCCCAGCCGTATATGATAGCTCTCCCCCCCAGCAGTTATAGATTGCTTCCCACAGCCGTTTAGTTGCTCTCCCCATAGCTAGATTAGTTGCTCTCCCCACAACCAGTATTTAGATAACTCTCCCCCAGCCAGTATTGATAGCTTTCCAAGCAGCCAGTATTAGATAGCTCTCCCCAACAGGTATATAGGATGCTCTACCCCCAGCCCCGTTTATAGATAGCTTACCACGCCAGTATTTTAGTAGCTCTTTCCCCACCCGCCAGTTTTTGATAGCTCTTTACCCGCCATTAAAAGAACTTCCTCACGCCGTTATAGATAGCTTCCCCCCCAGCCCGTATACGATTTCCAAATAAAAATAACAACATTAATACTCACCATAGCTCTTTCCAGCGCGCTCCTCTTCAGTCCATCCCAGTGCAGGGACGCTCCTCCGGCTGCTCCTCGGTCGCACAGTGATATATGATATTGTAGGAAAGTGGTTGTAGTCAGGATTGGGGGAAAAAAGGGGTGGGGAAACTCATGCGCCCCCGTATTGGAGTCAGAAATCCAAAAAGTTTCTGATTAACGAAACTTTAAGAAGCAAAAATAATATTAGCCAAG